>CM060265.1:29309835-29529659 GCA_030684275.1 Acipenser oxyrinchus oxyrinchus
CATGGCTTTGAGGACCACTGGTCTAGGACTACCTAATGTTACCTTGGGTAATTGTCAGAGGGTTTCTCACTGGCAGAAGCTTGATTTAACCCCCCATTTTTCTATTGTTATAGGAAAGAGACATTCAATATTGATCAGGATATTGGCTCAGTTGCCAGCATCATAAAATGTCCAATATACAGTAGTCATGACTAAGCCGCAAGTCTAGAAACTGCATATTTTTAAGCTTTCAGCGTGCAATCTTTATATGTACACATCATGTGTAATTCTGTAGATCTCTAGGCATTGCTTTGAGCGATTTATGTTCGTGTGGGCGTACAGGCTGGTTTTCATGACTTGCACTATGTTAATGCTTCCCACAAAGGGTTGAACTCTGATATGCCGAGCACTTGTTTACTTACAATAAACTTTAACCCTTTTACTCCCTGTCTTCCTTTTCCTTGCATTAATGCTTTATTGAATAAAATAACCTTGACAGCCATATCAGTTATGCAAACTGGAAATAGTGAAGCCACAGTGTTGATTTTATCACAGTCTGCTACCTTTTTAAAGTCCATCTGACACAGGCTCATTTGTGTTTGGAAATCTGCTTCTCCCCAAAGGATGAAGGAACATGCTGCAAAGCCGCTTTTAAATCCATTGTGTTGCATGCAAATTATATGCAGATGTATGCAAAGCAACTTGGCTCAAATAGCGGGGAAGGTGGGAATATCGACCATGTGTTCATTAAAATGCGTATGAGAGAAACATGTACAAGGTATGACACTTCTCCGTTTTATACACCCCCTGCAAGATAGTAAACCTTAGTTCAGGTGATGGCACATGCTTGTGTAGGGAGGCCACACTTCTGAATATGGCAGGTGTATTGGAGAGTGTGTGTGTAGGCTTAACTGGCACACTGGTTTTGAGTGTGGTTAGTGTTTAGTAAAATTTGAGCTGTGAGCTTGTATTTATTAGTACAGCTATAGATCATTTTAATTGGTTTAAACACTTTATGTTGGCAATTCATTGTAATTCAAACTTTTATTCTAGGGGTAAAGGGCCACTGAAGAACACATCTGATGTAATTAGTGCTGCCAAGAAGATTGCTGAAGCTGGTTCAAGGATGGACAAGTTGGGTCGTACCATTGCTGACCGCGTAAGTTACCCTTTTTCCTTGAACGCCAGCATTTTATAACTGCTTCCTTCCAGCAGTTGGATTCCACAGAAGAAAGCAGTCTTAATTTTAAAAAATGCAATCAAAAAACACCCCCATCAGTCTCAACATTTCCTATTTTAACCCCTGCTCTGCTGCTCTCTCCAGAAGACTGCGAAGGCTCTTGTATTTCAGGATCATTTTGTTATCGGCCCATTTACCAAAATTGATTAACAATGTTTGTGTGTTTTTTTTTTTTGTTGTTGTTTTTTTTAAATTGTATTTTGTCTTCATACTCCTGAAAACCTGATATGAATCTGCCAGACCCCTACAAGTTTAAAGAAATAAGCTCACCAAATAGGATAGGATGCTGTATGTATGCCGATGCCACACCTGTCTGCACTGCAGTTTATTAACAATGTATGGCAGGCCTTGCAGGACTTCTCATAAGAATTTAATGTGAGCTGTAGTAAACAAATCAAGGCCTGTTTATTGCACACTAATGTCAAGTCAACAATACACATGGTGCTCATTTTAAGCATTATAATGCATACACAAGCGATTGCTGTTCAGCTCCTGTGTAGTTTATCAAGACCATTTACACACAAGGTTCAGGCTTTTATAATGGTTCTGCCCTGTGCTGTTTTATTCAACACTTTTTTTTTAAATAAACCACATTAATTGGCAACAATGTGTTCCTGTTTGCCTGGCCTGAGTCATGAGTTGCTTTTAGCACAGCAGTACATGAGGCCCTGTGATGTGCAGTTGAACAGCAACTGTGCAGGGCCAGTAATTGGTGCTGTGTAGTGGTGGTTGAGAACAGCACAGGATGTCATGATCACTGACGTGAGCAGAGTGTGTGGAGTCCTGCGGCTCTGTCTGCACTCTGTTCTGTTTGTTCCATGGTACTTTTTTTTATTTTATTTGTATCGCTTGTAATTTTGCTTTAGCCTTTTTTGTTTCATTCTTTCTATACATCCAAAAACCTCTGTTCTGTCTCTGCTGACTGGGGATTTGGTGAATGCACTTGCCTCCTGTGTGTCTGGTCTGGGGTTACAGCCCTCCCTTTGCATCAGAGCTTGTTTCAAGAGTTAGATTTGTCAGTCTGGTTCTGTTTTCCCCATCTATCCCAGTAAGGGGGCTGCTCTCTGTTATGGGAGTAGCCCCTCTAATGGAGAAGGCAGACATTATTGCTGAGCTTTGTGAAGCACACAATCTATCATGGGATGTTTTGTAGGTTTCACAAATATTAAATGTCCTAAATCCTTAGGGAATTGGATGAGTGCACTTGCGTTCACACCTACAATATATAGAATGGCTGCCTGGTTGCCATCTTCTAGGTTTTGCTTGTTGTAACCGTTTTCTCTCAATGTGTTTATTTCTAACTGCAATGAACTTTCAGATTCTGTAACACATTTTTTTTTAGCTTAGATGATTGGATAACTAGTGGCCTGTATTTGTTACCTTTTACATTTTATAGAAAATCATGCAAATGTGCTTCTCCTGTCAGAAGATGAATGGACTTTATTTCTGCTTCATCAGTCAAAATTTCCACTGCAGGAGCACTGGCAGGGTGTGTGCCTTAAAGCCCTGAGGAACTGGCTGATTTTGATGGCATTTTCTGTCCCCTGTTTAACCCCGAAAGTGTCTTGAATTCAACAGTCGGTTCAATGAAATGCTCTAAATCGCTGCAGTAGTGGCGTGTATTTACTGTTTTATTCAGGGCATTGCATGCTTTCCCATTGTAACAGGGGGGCCCACACAACCATTAATACATGTACAGTTATAGCAAATTGTATAGCCCCTTTGAGTCGGAGATGGATCTGTGAAACTAGTCTGGGACTAAGCATAAGGATTCCCAAAGCCTTCGAACAATGTATGCACTTGGCTGCAGCTGTTCAGTTTCGAATGCTGCCCTTGTTGTGGTAAAAGACACACAGGTACTCAAACTAGTCCTAAAAAGGAAACCTCCTGGGGGTGGTATCTGAAGATATCCCAAGCCTGTTTTGCCCTTTTCACAAATGGCACTTAACAGCATGTCTCCTTTTAAATCCATTGAAAAAAGAGGCGTTCCATTGCTTTTAAACTTTGCATGGATACATATGTTTTACTCAAATGCAGTATCCACACCAGGGCTGTATACAAGACTCTCATGCATCCAAAAAAGGCCAGGGATATTTATGAGCTGGAGCTGCAGCCACCTGTGTCCTGGAGAATAAATGCCCCGTAGACTGCTGGATGATGAAGCTCTAGCTACTATATTTGGAAAGGACCTCCTTCCTGCACTTGTTTGACTTTGGCTGCAGTCAGATTGTTTTTTATTGGATAGCCTGCCATGTTATTTGGCAGCCCATGCCGTGCTTATTCCAGGGACAGACCAATTAATTAGAGACTGTTTTTACTCCCCTGACAGGGAGTCTCTTGCCAAAGCTGCTTGCTTGGCTTTTAAGTAAACCAATTTGTTTAGTATCTTGAGCTCTGTTTTACGAGCATGTGGCTCGGAATAGGTTTTTATGAAATTCATGGCATTTTTGTATTGCCCCCTCCCACCACCACCTCCTCAAAAGTCTTAGTAAACCATTTTTCAGTGTACTGCAAATGTCTTCTCATTTTGAAAACTGCAAAAAAAAAAAAAACATAGCATTACAGGGTTTTCAATTAGTCTTAAGGTATGTGGCACTTAAGGGGTGTGTTTACATGTTGCAGTTTATTTTTCAGTAAAAAGTGTAAATTGCAGTGCGTTGTGATATTTTCGATTTATTAAATACTCCACAGCAAGCACATTGTCATATTGTAGATATTTTCATTAGCACAATCTGAGAGCTATTTTGGTGATTTGCTGTTTATTTCACTGCAGTCAAGTAACCTGCAGTACATTTAATTCCCTAAATACAGATATTTTTTAGCTGTTTTTCTCCGCAGTACACTTAGTCACAAGTATTTCTATGTGTTAGGTTTTCACCTTTTTCTAGTCAGTATGAGCGATGAACTCTGTTTTCCCTGCAACAGCTGACACTGCCGTAGTATAAAACTAATGCTACATTACTGTTTTTCATTGTGGTATCCTTCAATATTACCATTCCTGCTGCTTTGGCTCATGAGATATGATCAACTTATCTAACTCGGGAATCTGCTGTGTGATTAACTCATTCTTAAACTATTTGGCGGTGGATCACGTCGGTCGCTGGCTTATTTTGAAAACCCTGGCATTGCACCTTCTGAGATTCATTCCAGGAATTGTATGTACTGTTTTTCAATTTCTGCTACTGAACATGAATTGTGTTGTCATGAGCATTAAGGAGTCTTCACAGCATTCTTTTCATCCTTTTTTTTTTATTTACCTGCCGCTGTCTCGTACATCTTTCCCTCTGTCTGTATACTTTCATCTTCAAAAGCAAATAGATAATTTGATGCGTCATAATGCATTAGAAAGCACTCTTGTTGCTTGCAACTCATTAAACCTAGGCATACAGGCATGTTCCACAAAATCAAAGCCTTAGTCTGTCCAGAAGGCTGTTGCCGTCATCCAGACCCGCTCTTCTGGCAGGAATTAAATCATGACAACTAAGCAAGGCTATTCTGCCAACCCACCAAAGTTTAAAAAAAAAAAAAAACATAATCATGAAATGGGTGTCCCTTTTTAATGTGCATGATTCAGACTCCTTCAAATTCAGACTAAAATTCTTTATACATGCAAGCATGTCTGGATGAATGACCTTCCCATGAGGTACTAAACTGATGCGGTCAATCTTTCGCACCTGGTTCCAGTTTCTCTTTAGGGGGGGACATCAGCCATTGAAATAGGGAATGGTTGTCACCAAATAGACCTATCCTCTTTACAAACCTTTTGAGACACAAAGCAAGGTTTGTTTATCCAGACTTTTTTCTATCGGGGAGACTGCTGTAGCAGATGAACGAGAGGCTGCTTGGTGAAAATGTTTTTATCCTCGCCCTTTCCCATACCGTAGTTAAGGACATTCCTCCATTATGCACAATAACAAGGTTTTTCTTTTAGACTAAACGCTGCAAAGTGCTGTAAAACAAGTGTGTGTGTGGGGGGGGGAATTCATTTTCTGATATTAAGTGCAACCCTGCGACTGTCTTTCCTCGCTGCAAGGGGCCGTGTAACGAATGCTGTTGGAAAGGAAATAGCCGTGGGAATAGCCGGGGGAGCTGGTTTATATTCCAGCAGCGCTTTGTTGGTATTCTGATCAGAAAACCTTTTGATTTTTGTAGGTGTTCAGGAATGCAAGTCCCTTTTACTCATGAAATGTGTCAAGTATTTCAGGACTTGACTGGTTCCTCTCCCCTCTCCTCACCCTATTTACCCTCACAGTTCAATCTGTAAACAAGTCGGACGTTGTACAATTCATATATAGTTCAGACTGCACTATTTACCTGTATTTTGCTTCAGAGCGGTCCCCTGTGGGCAGCTGTATGAAGGGGCAAGGGTAGGGGCACACTCCATTTGACATGCAAGGAACCCAAGAGAATTGAACCTCAGGAGAACATGTTCAGATTGTTTTGTATGTTTTATTCTCAAAAGCAATTTCCACCAACACTCCCCTGTTCTTTCATTTTAGAACTCCACTGTAGTATACAGTAAATACAGATTCTGTCCCTCTCCCACTTTTTGCTACTTGCAGTCTGTTGCCTTGCACAGTGGAATGAGATGGACCTCCAGCAAGTGAAATGCTGCAATTATCATTTTGGGGGGGAATCCCACCAGTGTACGGGAGAGCAGCTCTCGTGGGCCAGTGTGTGTGGAGTTCTTTTGTTTCGGTACAGTACAGGCGTGAGGGGAGCTTCTGTTCATGTTATGTGATTAATGAAGCATGGCTGGGTCTTCTGTACAAGATGTTACTTTCCCAGGCTACCTCTTCTAAAGATGGCACAGCGTGTCTACCATTGAGGCACTGCTTTGCATTCTCTGTCTAATTGCCACTACAGCGCAGTGTATTCCAATATACAATTATCTGACCTTTTTAATTGACATGGGGAGCAGGTTTTTTGAGCTTTTGCTCTTGTATTTTATTATTTCTCCCACCTAAAGGAAGACTAATCGTCCAATCTGTAGCATGGAAGAAAACCCACGAACGCAGCTATTAACTGCAAAACAAAAAGCGTAATTAACCGACTCAAACTTAAGCACATTGCAGCACAATTTTATTATTTTTTTTGTAAATGCTAAATTAGTTCAAAGCAACAGCAGTTTTTTGTTTTTTTTGAGATGTCTGATTTGATCCCTGCCCTCAACAGAAGTCATTTTACTTTTATTGTTTACTTTTGAGGTGTCGTAGCTTATTGTCAGCACTGAAAAGCTGCACAATTTCTCAGCAAGTGTATACAAAGATATTAGTTACACATCCATATCCAATACATAGCCTGTGAACTGCAATGGTGGCATCTTATGCCTCCCTACTTAATCAGCTGAACCACAGACTGCTTATCAGAATGGGGTGATTCCAATTAAAGATTATTGGAATGGCCTAGGGGGGTGCTCTAGCCTTATCGAGATCTGATAAGAAACCGCTTCGTTTTTGGACACGTCTCCACTGGGTCAACACGTGGACTGGTTACACCTATAAATGAGTCTGGAGGAAGTATTTCAACAGTATTTGCTTGTTCTCCAGGATTACCTTTTAATGCCTTCTCTTTAATTTGTAGTGCCCGGACTCCGCCTGCAAACAGGATCTGCTGGCATACCTGCAGCGTATTGCCCTCTACTGCCATCAGCTGAACATTTGCAGTAAAGTCAAGGCTGAGGTGCAGAATCTTGGAGGAGAGTTGGTTGTGTCTGGGGTAAGGAACACACATTTATATTCACTCTGCATTATAAGATAATGGAAACGTCTCTGCTTTGAGCTACACATCTAGGTAAACAGTGGCTCCAGCAATGATTCCAGGGTGAAGGGTGGGTCGGGGTGGCTCTTCAAATGAACACCTGGCATAAGATCACATTAACAGTAGGGCCAACAGTAGGTCTAACACATTAAGTGGGTAACTGAACAAATTTAAAAAATACTTAAAATTGAACTATGGTAGTCGCTGAAGCCAATTTTCTGTTGCGTCCTGTTGGAGAGCCCTTTGTCAGAGGAATGTAACCACGAGGGAGGTACGAGTCAATTGGCAATAATTTTATTGAGCTAAAGTTTGTAGCTGTCCAATATCTGATGACCCTTCTATGCGGGACTACTTTTAAATAAATAACTGGTAGGATTCTAGTGCCCACTTCTGGTTCTTCTTTGGTTTCAAGAGAAAAGCAGCTTTTCATTTTACAATGTTTTTAAAAGTGAATTGTTTCTCAGATTTACTAGTTGTATTAAACAGTGCTATTCCCTTTGACTATATTTCAAGTAATGTTTTCATGTCCTTCTGGTAAATTGGCTTTTAAGCAGATGCATTTCTTTGACAGGAAGCCAGTTTCTATAGTTACTGGCTTTATTAAAGTAGTTGGTTTCAGCAACCCCCACCTACCACACTGAACAAGAATAGCATGAAGTGTTTGGATTCTCAAGAATTTCAATGTAAACCACAATTTGAACTCATTCTTCACTTGCCTATTTGGCAGATGTGCAGTATTTTTGTGGGTATCTGATTGTAGGTTTTAGTCAAGATTTTTTTTTTTTTTTTTTTTTAAATAGAACTACAGTCATAAAGGAGGTAAAATAAAACAAATTTGCAATTCGATTAAGTGTATTTTTAAAGCCGCTCCATGTTACAGAATTGAGCCCGGGAACCATTGCAAGTAAAGGTACTTCTAATGGTGGCTGAAAATGGAACAAATTTTAAATGCATTTTGTGCCAAGATTGAAACCCATTTGTAACCTTCTGAAACTCTGTGTTGAAGTGTGTATACAGAATTGATTGAGGAGATTGACATTTCCACGGGTTCACTGAAGTCCAGTTGCCTAATGTCACGGAGCATTGAGCCAAGTTTAGGAACTAGAACCAAGAGTCTATTCTCTATTCAAAGTTTCACCTTTTGTTTCTGCTAGACTGTGACTATTTAGGTCCTTACCAAGATTTGAACTCCTGAGAGACATAGCTTGAACTGCTGTAGTGCAGAGTTAAGTAATGCTAGTGTAGAAACTGCAAGAACAGGGTGTATGCCAAAAACAGGCTGGCTATAATGGAGATCTAACAACTGGTGCTCAACCTCCAGTAAACTATGTGCATCGTACAGCACATGGAGCTTAAGGGATGAAAATGACATGCTGCTTTCTCTGAAAGGGCCTCCTGGCTCCTGAAACAATACTACTCTGTTGCAGAGAATGGTTATACATTAACAAAGGTTACTGTAAGAAACTCTATTTTCTGAAGTACTAATACATATTTTATATGCAGGTTGCAGTCCCTAAATCCTCCTGTTCTGTTGTTTTTAAAGTCACATTTCTCATAGCAAAGCAATGAAGCTTGGCAGATGAAGGCAACAGTTTTCCTATATTCTAGTACTGCCACCAATGTGTTGAATTAATTCAGTTTCAAGGACCTCCTTTTAAATTGATAATTGCGTGGCCAGGTGTATTAAAGGCACCCTGAACTGTTCCTTGCAGATTGAGTCAGTGTTGCCATCAAAAACACAATTGGCTATTTTGTAGCTGTTTTATTTAAGACCATTGAAACTATCACAGAGGCACCACCATTGCAGAAATATAATGTTAAACACAATCTTAAATTAAGATTCCATGTAACCAAGGTCAAGCAGTTGCACAAATGCCAAGATCAGTTTTTTGTTTTTTTGTTTAAGAATTTAAGAGTTCAATAGATAATAGTAAAAAGCTGTTCTTGCAAAGAATCCAAATTTATTAAATCTAAAAAAATGCCCCACATTAATTTTATTGCCTAAGCGTCATTATTTGGTGTTTTTGTTTTATTTATTTATTTATTTATTTATTTATTTATTTATTTATTGTAAAGTGTTAAAGCATTTCGAATTGTGTTGCAGGTGGACAGTGCCATGTCTCTGATTCAGGCGGCCAAAAACTTGATGAATGCTGTCGTTCAGACAGTGAAGGCCTCTTACGTGGCTTCCACCAAGTACCAGAAGTCCGTGGGCATGAAGTCCCTGAACCTGCCTGCTGTCTCCTGGAAGATGAAGGCCCCTGAGAAGAAGCCTCTGGTCAAACGTGAGAAACCGGACGAGAAAACTACTATGGTCAAGAGGGCGTCTCAGAAGAAAAACGTCAATGTGGTGCAAGCCCTCAGCGAGTTCAAAGCTATGGATAGTATTTAATAGCCTGGGATGAAGTGAAATGCTTGATGTGTTGGCAGACAGGAGTGGGAAATGGAAAGATCAATTGAACTGGCCTTTCAGAGTGTTTGTTTAAATGAGAGAGGTTTCTTATTTTGTTTGCAGCAATTGTACGCCGCTAGCAAACCATTTGGTCTTGTGTGCATTTATGCAATTCCTGTGCGTCGTTTTCTTAACTTTTATTTAGTTTGACACTCAACTGTTCACCAATGTTTTGATTTGTCAGGGAAAACCATAGTTCAAGCAATTATGTATTTCTTAATCTCTGCAGTTGGACAGTTTAAATTCCAGAGTAATTCCAGCAACATTAAGTATTCTTAATGCGCTTATCGTTCTGTCTGTTTTAGCACACTGTTTAGATGATGCAAGCACTATTTCTATTATCGCTTGCTACAGTTTTATATAAATTGTTGTTTTTTTTAACTGTAATCTTAAGGGTATATGGGATGTTAGACTTGATAACCATAGTGTTCTTTGTTAATTCCAGTGGTCGCAGCCTCTACACCCCATTACATGAATAATAATCCAACCATTTTTATTTAAGATTCTCTGAAAGGTTCCAGTACATAAGAGTAAAGGTGTTGCTCAAGTATGTTTGTAGGAGAGGGCTATTTAGTTTAATTTCAAACTGGAACCAAAGACACTATTTTCAAAAGTAAAGTGAACAGATTATTGTGTAGCCAAGGTTCCCCTTTAGAGGCGTTCAAGATGTGAATACAATCACTTTCCGTACTAACAGTGCAGTAGTAATTCATTCCCACAAGAGGAGAGACCATCAAACTGCAACAAGTTGTTTTGATATTTTGTGACTACGCATTTCAACACTACATTTTAAATAAATAAATACAAATTGATATCCAGTGCTATATGTGTTTTCTGAAGTTCTCCTGAAGTTCTCCTTGCAGTTTTGCACTGCAGTGCTTTTAATGCATCCTCCTTTTCGGTATGCGTTTTGCAAACATTATCAATCATGAAGTCTGTAGCTTCAATTTCTGTTAACACAAAAGGGCTTTGGCAAAGTTGGCCTTTTGAAGCATTCTAGTTGAAAGTACAGTGCAAAGTTGAGCGATGCAAGATTTGGTTGCATTTTGGAGTCCCTGATATAACATTTTAAAAAGATGGTTGCAATTGCTTGAACAAGTCTCTTTTTAACAAACAGCGGCAATTAACATTCAATTGAAAGGCAGCTTGCTATGCAGTGATAGATGCTGGCGTTGAAAGGAAGTTTCAGTTTTGCTTCATATTTTAAAGTGACAGTAACTAGACTCTTCACAGAATTGTGTAACCACAGATCCATTTAAATACTTTTAATTTAACACATTATAAATCAGTTGCCTATTAAATGTTAAGCAATAGTAAAACATATTTTTAAAGAGTTTTTAGTCTGGGATTTTGCGATGTGGAAAAGGGAGTGGTTTTGAATGGTTACATCAGCTTCAATGCCTTTTATCTGTTTTTAACCTTTTGAATTGTTTCTCACCTCTTGAACAGAGAATCCTGTAGAGCTAAGAATAAATATATATTATTGCAGTGTGAATTTTTCAATATCTGCAATGAGTTTTACTACTTTTTTGTTACTGCAAAGTTGATTAAATGTATTTCTGTTCCTGATTCCAGACTAAAGAATAAAGTTTTTTCCTGAATGTGTGTTTTTTTTACATGAATAATGTGTTTACTAGCTAGTGTAATCCTCTATTAAAAGGTCATATCAATGTAATATTATATGAACATGTAATTGCTGCAACAGATTTCCAATAGTAACATGTGATTTTAACTTTTACTGTAATTGTATTCCTCCAGGTGTCTTGCAGCTGGAATAGATCCTTAAACTAAACCAGCGTGTTAATGCTGCACTTGGAAACTAAGAAGCTGCAAAAGCCATTATAAAAGAATGCAAGTAAAGTAGCATCTGACAACAATAAACTGATTTAAAACAGTAACTTTTAGCTTCAAAACATTTAAACTCCATTAGCCTTTATTTGAGGAATGTCCTTGGGTATCTACTATATTTAGCACTGTTTGAGTAATTGTGTGTGGGGAGGGGTAAGGTGAGGGTTTGCAAGCTTCTCCGTTGAGCTACTTTGCAGGATTAATTTAATGCACGGTATGTGAATTTAATTGGGAACACACCAGTCAATGCCAAGGCAGGTAATCTGACCCACACAAACTGAGACAGGACTTGTCAGCCCTTTGGGATTTCCCATACAACCCATGAATAATAATGCTCGCTCCGCTTTTGCAACAATCCGAGCAGTTGACCGTGTAACTTCATTGATTTGCTACCCCACCCCCTCTCCCTCGAAGGACAGCCGCACTCTTCTATAACCCCCCACATCACTACATGACCATGATTCTGAAACGGTCACTCTCCGAGTGTCAGAGCTGCAGTGACAACCGGTGCCCTTTCAGTGGACAGGGTCAGCACACTACTGTATAGTAATGATGTGAACAAACCAATAATTCTGCTATTGGCTGACCTTGCAGAGTTAGAACAATAACACTCTTATTTGCTTCTCACCCTCCCATCCTGTTTTTTAATTGTGTTTTGTTTGTATAATGGATTATTAAATGCCCAGGTAGGATTTCAGATTTCCATGCAAACCTAATAATTGGTTACTATATTTTTTTGGGGGGAGGTATCAAATAACCACTGCCGGTTACTCAATACTGTACGCAATCAGGAATGAAGGGATCTCAATAGCCATGATTAAATACCTTGGTGTGCTGCACTTAATCTGCCATTACCAGTATCCATTCCTTTTGCAACATTTAAAGGTTTTACTGTAAATTTCATATTGATTTTAAACTGCTTTACAGTACTAGTGTTACACATGAGAACATGTATACTAAGAAAGATAGCACTAATACAACAACTGCCAACTTCTGTGTCATCTGTACCACACATTCGTAACCCCAAGAGGCTTTACAAGAAGGATGCCGAGTAAGAGGGCCTGCACTAGAGATCATTGAGTGGAATAGGCAGGGATAAAGTATGGCAATAAAAGTTTAAAGCCGTCAAGGATGAAGCATTAAAAAGGGAAAAAAGCAGTATTAAATGAATACCCTTAGTTTTTAGAGATCGTAATATAAAGTAAAAGTATATTGAAATGTGTGTTGGATTCTGCCATTTTAAGAAAGCAAAGATTTAAAGTAAGCTTGCATAAAGTGTGTAGACTGAGAACAGTTTCAGTCTGCCTGAGTGGAGGGAATGTGTTTGCATTTAATGCATAGCAAAGCTTTTCTGCACGAAAAAGACATTTGAAAGCGACAGATAATTTAGCACTCTTACGTTCTCAATAAAAATAAAAATAAAAGTCTTCTGAACAGATGTGCATCTGACACGTGCCCCTGATTTATAATAGGTTTTGTTAAATAAAGAAAAAGGTCTAGTGTATTATTGTTTTGAAAGGGCACATCACAATATCTGCATGTAGTGAAGATATTGTTTATGGCAATAGCTCCACTGAGGATTTAAAAAAGTTAAAATCTTTATTTCAGATAAAATATAAATACAGCCAGTGCAATTCTCCCTTTACTGGAAAATGCTACAGTTGTTTCTGCAGTATAGACCATGTTTTTTTTTTTGTTTTTTTTTAATGAATAGCAGGTGATGACATTGATAGTGAAAAGATTCATGTCAAGTAATAAGGTTTCTTCTAACAGTCTCGTCACATGTTCTTATAATCGGTCTATGTATAGCCTGTTGTATTAGACTAAGATTTTGATAACGTCCTTTATAACACATTATAGATGTAGTATTGATTTATAACTGATTAAAATAAAACAATTGTATGTGGATGCTGAATTTTGCACAACTGCAGATCTTAATGACATCATTCCTTCAATGGGATGCATTCCATTTCTAAGATTTCCACTTTAAAGCAATTCTTTGCCCGTGGTGATAAGATATGCAAACAACAGACTTGGTTCTAAGCTTCTCACTGGTTCAGGTCACGGTCTGCACAGTTTTGCTGGCAGAGTAACCTGGTTGAATCCATCTGCCTTGTTTTCTACTTCACTACTGGAATAAAAAGCACAAATGACTTCAGGTATACAGATATACTGAAGCGTGCAGTCTGTGTCAATAATTACACAGTGTTGATCTCCTTCGATGTTGCAGCTTTTCTTTCACTGTGCATGTAAGCTATTCTATGCAGCATTGTTCAACTTCATTTCTACATATTATTGATTTATAATATCTACGAGATCTGTGCTAACATCGATAGCAATGCAGTTTCCAAAAGGAACATCAACCTTTGAACTTGAATGCCTTGTATAGTGTTAACCCCTGAGCAGGGGTTTAATAAACCCTTTCTACAATGAGAATTCCTTGCAGATCCACCAAGTGTCCTTCGCTTTGACCCAAGATTAACCTTATGTGATTGAACCAAGCCCCCTTTTCTCCCCTGATCAATTTAAAGTGCTGATCAGGGAACAATGGAAACACACACACAAGAAGTAAGTAGAACACATGTCAAAAGATTCTAATTGAGACATTTTTACCACACTACAATCTATTTTTTATTTCAAAAAAGAGAGTGGGGCATCATTTATTCATTTACAATAATGGAAAAGGAAGAAATATGTTCAGTGTCTCTCCCTATCCCTGCTTGGGTTAAGTCCAAAAAGCTGCGTTAACTACTTCGGTTTTGGTGCCAAGGAGGCTGGTACCACTGTCACTTGCATTACGTCTCCTCAAGAAAGTTAACTGCCATACTTATTTATTATTTCTTTTTATGTCACAGGAAATTAAACATACTAATGAACTGGCGCGGAGTCAATGCTTCCATTTTGCTTTTGAACAGCTAAATACCTTGGCAGATGAGTGTCGTGGTGGCTTGCTTTGGTACCTCTGGTGGAAAGAGGATAAAGTGCCGGGATGTGAAGTACTCTGGATTGAGTCATAAGTGAGTGAGTTACGATTAAAACAAACAACAGCAAACAAGAACAAAAAAATTGAAACCTGCCAGGTTCATTAACTGCAATGCGGTACAAGCTAATTGTTCTGATCTGCTTGAGAACCACACACTAAGTTAGATATGTTACATATATGGAAATAACTTTTCCTAACATTTGTTCACCTCCCACACTCGCTTCTCACTTCCGATTTTTGTTAAAAGATTCTATTGCCCAATTTGATGTAATTTCCCAGTTTGTTGTGCTTAATCTGATTATAGAACGATAAAAGCAATTTTCTACACTCATTCTGTTTGGAAATACCCATTATGTAGCTTGTGAATGATAACAGGTGACTTTTTTGTTGTTGAAATGTCAGTTGAACCCTAGGCTTCATTATCAGAACCTTGTTTATTGATAGACCTTTGTAAAACGTATTACTCAGTCAATTCGGAAAAGGACTTGATGAATGACGTACATGGACATAATGCTGCTGCCGATATAATGCTGCTGCAGATGCTCTACTTCTCTGTACAAAATTCTCCAGGGAAGGTTTCCTAAGGTGGCAAATTGGAAATGTGTTGTGGTAGCAAACTATCAACTCTTAATTACTGCTCGTTACAAAATGGTAAGCTCATTTAACTGTGGTGTTCGTAATTCCTTTTATTCCATCTGTTTACAATGCATACAGAGAGACTAAGATTCCAGCTTTGAAATGTTCTCCCTGTGCTAGTCAAACCCAGGGCTCCTGAAAGACATGATAAGCTAGCATGAGCCTCCTGAACCTCCTCCTTCCACAGTATGAGTAACAGCACCGGCTCAATCCATTTCACAACGAGACAGAAGAAGAGATTACAAATAGAATGGCTGAATCATGTCACGCTGAGGGTTCTATATGGATATATGTGCATTTCTGTCCTTTTAAACTTCCTCACTCATTTGCCTGCTGCTGTGTTCACATCCTTACCTTCCTCCTCTTGTCAAGGTCGTTGGAGATTGGAGAGCTTTGGACTGACTGGTAGAGATAAGATCTGTGATTTAGTGAAGGGTTTTGTTGAATAGCATTTGAATGGCAGCAGTCAAGTCCTTCAAACTCTTTTGTTTAACTGTACTGCCTGGATGATTATGAAAAAACGTGGATAATTCAAGTCAAAATCAAATTTCAAAAGGAAATAATACTTGATCCAATGTCTTACTTAATATTAAAAAAAGTTTCCCAGCTAATTCTTTTACTGATTATGAAAACACAAAACATGAAGACAATCCCCAGCTGAATCTTGATATATTGGACGAGAGAGAAGAGTCCAGCTGGGCTGATCTCGCATATAAACTGTGTGTACACAGACTTTGTGTGGCCTGCAGGCATTGCAAACAGGAAGAACACTCACAGTAGACTTCACTTACACACTGCTTGCACCTGTTCTTGCCAAGCCATACCAGAAGGCTTGATAAGCAGAGTGACCCACACTATGCTTTCAGTTTTCACATGTGTTGTGCAGGAACAGTGTAGTAAACTGTGCATTGAAAATAACTTGTATTGATGTTGTAATCAATGCATTACCTGAGTTATGTAGAAAATCTTTTTGCTGTTGTTTCCAGATTGTGACAAGCAGAGAACCAAAACGTCTTCAGTCGAAGAAATGGATGACCAGCGGCAGATCAGTGGATTTTAAAACCTTGGTTAACAACATATCATGAAGCAACATGATAGCTTTGCAGCTCTGCTGTAGTTCCCTTTTCCAGATTTGCACTAATATTGCATTAAGGTACCGTACTGAACGTTTTCATTTACATGGAAGGCTGTTGCTCCCCGCATCTGTCTGCATGCTGTATGTGCAGCTTGTCCCATTAAATTCAATGGAACACAGACTTTGTGCCAACTGTTTAAATTACGTATTTATTTCTAATGTGTTCTAATTTATTTCCATTTAGAATTTATAGTGCTGTGTCGTATGTTTTATTACCAGACATTCAAGCCCTTTTGTGTGAAGGGGTCATTTTTGCTCCTCACAGCCCAATGGACAGTGGAGAGAGGTCCCAACAATTGTGGATTCCAATGCTTGTTACCTTGTTTCTATGCATGTTTTATAGTTTTCACTGATGTTGATATAAGGTTTGGTCTTCCAGATTATAGGGAAATCAGCAGAATTAAAACCAAGCTATTGGGTGGTGCTGTATTAAGATCTGCTGCAGAATTAAAAACCAATCGTGGGTGGGTGGGTGTGTGTTGTATTTTAACGTACTGTTTAAATACCCGATATCCCCTAGCAGTCTCTTGAAAATACATTTCAAGAGGTTCCCTAAAGTAATTCAACAAGGCAATACTGTATGTAAGCGTATAGTTATGTTTTAAGCAAGGCTTGGAAAAATATTAGCCGTTGAAGCTACTAGTGGGAAGCCACTAGTAGAAGGATGCTGAATGCTGACAGGGTTATCAAGGTAAATCCTTTAAATGCTGTTGCCTTTATGTTTACGGTAAAGGAGATACTAAAGTGTTTTTATCCCATTTCATCACCAGCTCCGAGTCGTACAGCTCGTCTGAGTTTGCAATTATCTGACGGCCCTGAATGAACGAGAGGCTGTAAGAAAGGAATACATTAGCACAGGGGAGTAAATCGCTCACAATGGCCTTTTATACTGTAACGCGGCAAATGCATTTTTTGTTTCAATTTTGGAGAATATGATTTAGAACAGCCTTCTGTTTGCCTGTAACAGTTCAACAGTAGCAAATGTATTTCAGCAATCAAGTGAACTGCTCATTTGTGCAGCCTTCCCTCCTCGGGTCCCCTGCCCTCTCTGCCTGCTAATCCTCTATTTTCAAGTTGTTCATACAATTTATATTCGCTGCCTAATTTAGGTCAGGCTTCCATTAGTTGCCAAGCACCTCTGTTGCACAATGCAACAATGCTTACGGGTAGCCATATTCCATTACATTTTTTACATGCACACTTAATAAAATATTGATTCAGAACTCAATATACCTGCGTGTTGAATATTGGAATGCTCTCCCTGGAAATTTTGAAACCCTTTCACAGTAAATCATCAGAATGCTGTTTAGCTGATGTAAATGCCCTTGAGTTAAAGTGGAACCGGATGTTTTCTGTAGATTTGTGCCAGTTTTGTGAAGAAAAGATGTAAAGTGAATGGCTTGGATTGTAAGATCAGTAGTAGATATAATGTGGCAGCATCAACAATATGTTTGTTTATACTGTAGCTAAAAGCCAACGACTAGAAAGTCTACCTGAAAACTGCAGTGCATTATTGAAACGTAAAGTATGGCAGTACAATATGGCATGCAGAACAGCCTACAGGATGTTTACAGCTTTCTTACGTTTACTGAACACTGTTGTAACCAATGCAATACCTCAGGTATACAGAACAAACAGACATTTCTATGTTTAAAATGCTTTTTTTGCCAGATGGTGACTATTCTTTGCTTAGTCCCTCTGAAGTGGTATTAAAAGAGTTTGACTTGTAGTTAGGAAACAGAACGACGCTTCACTGTGTGGGACTGCACCAAATTAAACTGTTTCACGGCTGGCAGCCAGAGAGGGCTAGGGCTTTTGCTTCCTCCTTTATCAAAGTAATCCCCTGTGCTGCAATTTGTCTCAGTTTCCAGACAGCATACGCAGTCTTGTCAGTTTAAAAGCTCCAGGAACATCTTTCTCCACGCTGACAGTTTGGGCAGGACATCCAAAGTGACACCATCATTATAAAAAGTAAAAATGATGACCCACCAAATGATGCATTTCTGGTGTTTATAAATTGTCTCTGTTCTTAAGAGGAAGTGGAGACGCAAATCAGATGCCCTGTGTGGCCTGGAGCCTAGAGGAATTGTATGGCATTAATGCTGCTGTAAAGTATGGAATTAATCTTTCCTCTAAGTGCCTTATGAAGTCCTTATTTAACAATAGAAACACACACTTGAATACTGTTTAACCATTGTGAAATTTGGAACAGTTTTATTTTATTTTATTTTGTGAAATATAAATATCCTAGAGGAATAGCTTGCATTTACCTATTCATGCTGTAATGTACATACTGTGAAAGTTTGCATGGTGTCCATGTGGTCTTGATGGCGCAGTCTGCCTACCAGTACTTGCAGGTCCAATGGACTACTTTGAACTTGGATCTTGGAAGTAGAGAAACATAATTCCAAAAACTTGTGCATACTACAATAATAGAGACAGACATATTTTTCATAATGCAAAGAAACCTTCATCGCCAAATATGTACAGTATGCACACACACAAACACAGCCCTACAGCTATGGCCAAAAGTTTTGCATCACCCTATAAATTCATACAAGTCGAATTAAATCTGCTGAATAATGTTATGTTAACATTTTGAATTACATAGCACTTTGTATTCCATATACTGATCGAAAAAAATTGAAACATGACATTTTTAATTCTGAAACATCATTTCGCTGTTTCATTGTCATTTTTTATTGCCTTATACAGCTGCTAATAAAGCTTGCCGATTGTGTTAGCAACTACAGGGGATAAGTAGCCATGTAATAACAGTGTATTACAATGTAATTACATTACCTTTTTAAAGCAGAGGCAGCAAGGTTTAGCCGACAGATTTTCTATTTTAATAATATATCTCTGCTGTACAACTGGTAATGAGACACACCCAGAAATGAGACTTTTCTATTCATAAACAGTTTAGTTTATTTAGTAGAAAGCCATTATGATTAATTGTAACCTAGCACCTGTCTAGAGTTCTCATAGATGAGTGGTAGTTGAGGAAGAAAGTTTCAAGGAGTCTGAAATGAAGAAGGAGAAAGTGCTAGGGCACCCCAGTCATACAAATCAGCGAAGGTATTATTACATATAGTATGCAGGAAGAGTTATTACTTCGGCAGTTATTACATTCACAAGGTTATTGCACTTTCAGCATTAACGAAATAAGCACATTAAATAATATAAAAAGCATTAAATAATACAGACATGTATTTTAAACAACAGGTATGCCAACCGCCAATGGATCAATGTTTGCAAACAATTTATATCTTGTTTTCTCTGTCTGTCTGATTCTTTTTCAAATATTTTCACAGAACATTTCAGTTCCACATTTCTGCTTCCGGAATTGATTTGTTTCTCAGTTCAGAATTCTTTTTTTTTTTTTTTTGCAGAATTCTTTTTCTTTTTTTTTTTTGTCAGAATGAACTCATGCAAGCTTTCATGAAACCGTTTTTCATAGCATGCATGAACAGGACAGTTTGAAGTACAGCCTAATTCTTCAGGACTAGAAAGGCAGCTGCATAAACAATGCTTTATTTCTTCTTTCTTAAGTTTTTAGTCACTGTATCACGTTTTGTATATTGATATTGCTGAGTCACTCCCTTACATGTACAATAGGCACTCTTAATAAGTCTCCACCATAGCAACAGTATCCTGGCAACCACAGACATATATTACGCTTCTAAAAATGAAAGGCGATATCACTAGTCCACTTTCTACATTGTTGTGGGGAGGGGAGGGGTTGTGGAGGCAGCGTATGAACTGATGCTTATTTTTTTTTTTTTTAAAGATTACGATTTTATAAAGACATCATTATTATTCATTCAAATTCTACTGTTATCGTAATCCCAATGCAAGACCATCTGAATCTGAATGGAGCAGCGTATTCAGATCTACAAGACACAATTAATTAAGCCATCAAAAGGAAAACAACAATGCCGTCAGGTGGAATTAATTTAGGATTCTCTGGCTCAGGGTCAGGATTCACGAGACTAGATACAGAAACACTGTAACACTCTCCAAGCGTAAACATCTTGTACACATCGAGAGAGAGAGAGATAACAGAAAATAAATGATGCATTCTGGGAAAGTAAAAGATGGTACAAATCCTGCCCTATCTTGCATGTGCTAGTCTCAAGCTTCATCAATAAGACCCTGTGTGCTTCACCAACATGTGCCAACAGCATATACTTTTAACGCAGCTGAAATATCTGAAAACATACTGGATTTCTAAAAGAGAAAAAAGAGAGAGTACTGTTTTTGCTTATTTTCCCTCAACCCCCAAAAAATCAATACGTCTCTTACCTCCTGTGCATTACTAAAACCGCAAAGGACAGGAATATCATTGGTGGGTTAACTCTGTCTGGCCTCTTGGTCAACACCGCCCAATAATGAACTATCCAACAAACGCGTTTGGTGGGAGGAATGCAATTATCTACTTTTTTCTTTCCAATGACTTGGCAGGACTTAGATGTAATCTTTGCAGCTTGGGACTGGTTGCAAAATTAGACGAGAGAAGAGGTATAAAGTTTTTTTTTGTACAACAGAGAAAAACAATCTCTCAGTGAAACCAGAGTTAGTGCTAAAATGAAACTTAAATTTAATGACAAATGTCTTCAGATGTTGGGATGGTTTAAGATTCACTTTCTTTATTATTTTGGAGTGTGGACGTGATGGTCATGAGGATCAGGTTTGGCCATTCTGGAGAACCTACTCACATATTTCCACAGCAGTGAACAATTGTACCATTGTATGCAGATGAAAAAAAGCGATATTTAATTAGGCTGCTGATAAATACGCCAAAATTATTATTGATGTTGAATTCAAAGTTTAAATTATAACTGCAAAACAGCTGCAGTATTACATTTTATTACATCTTATTGTTTAACTTAACTGGTTCTAAAGTACCTTCAGTGGAATAACAATTGATTAAGATGTTCCTAATTGAATAATATATAAGCTGATTGAAACTAGATTATTTCAACAAAGTTTAATATCTGTATTCATAATGGATGCCAAATGGGTCATTTCAATATTCACAATGCATGCTATGTAAATGACCTAGAATTACTGCATTTATAACAGAAAACGATCCAACAACGTTGCTTTAATGAACAATAAGGCAAGTTATTCAGGAGGGTTAGCTTCCTAGTGCCACATTTCAATCCTCAGCAAAAGCTTTAACCAGTTTTGATAGTAAGGGCTTGATAATGCACCACTAAAGAACTGCCCTATTTCAAATCAGAATCACACAGGATCATTCACAGAGGGATTGTCCTCGCTAATCATGTGTCACAAAACAGAGATAGTCCAGGACATCCTCTTGTGTCATACAACACACATGTATTCACACTACTAGTTCTCAATTAAAATTGACTGATAGAACACCATTACATCATGTAAGAATAAATCATGGATTTGAATAGAAATAATAACAAGTAGTTGTCATGCCGTCAAACACCTATAAATACCTCCAATGTTTTGATTCAAACACATGCTCCCTTGAGAAAGATATGTACAACATATCAAAATGTTGGACAGTTGTGCTCTTTGAACTAATATAGTGAGAGAGAGATAGAGATATATATCATTTTAAAAAAATGTGCTGTACTTTGGATGGCATAAAACCCTGCAAAAACTTTCAACGGATTGGGTGTTTGTGCAAATAATTATCCCGTGGATAGAAAGCTTCTTTTTCTGATGAAATGTAAATGTTACCAAAGGCAAAGAGAGATTACTGGGGGTGGAATGCTGTTTAAAAATTAAAATAAAAATGATGCTGCTACATTATTATTGTTTTCCACACTTCAGGCAAATTCTGTATGCCCACACTGCTTATCAGAAGCACTTGAGTGGGTCACAGCTCACAGGTGAACACAGTGGATACCAATCTGTGAAGGAAGAATCAATTGGGATTTCCATTCTGTTCCTCGCTCTGCTCCTCTCACCCCTAGGGAGCTGCAGTCAGTTTAAGTCTGTCCCCTGGGGCTCCACGAATGCTGAAGGCTGTGGGAACAGATTAAGTCTTAAATGGGATTTTGTATTTATTTCTTTTTTTTTCCTGTGAAAAGCAAACATTAAAAAATAAATGATTTTCCTCACCCTTGGGCCACTAAAACAGAAACCAGAGAGATGCATACAATTAACTTTACTTCTGGCAAGGATGCCACATTTGAAATAGAATATTAACATTTTCCTGTGTCAAATCGGTATTCTCAACGCTCCCCTAATTTAAGAACTAGAAGGAATATAAGGCAGATCCTCTGTTTACAGCCCTGGGCTCTGCCACATAGGCAATCAGAGTTTTGTGCATACCAGAATGCCACCTACTCAGAGTCATTCCCTGGCATTGGAAATGTATTGCCTTTTCAGATACAGTTGTTAAAGATTATAAGTGCAATGTAATTACAAATAATACAGTACAGTACACTTAGCATTTCTGCTCATGGTCCTGGTTTCATAATAAAAAGCATGCAAAGTACATTAAGAAGACCTGCTTTTGTGTTCTTCATCATCTTGATCTAATGGGATGTAAAGGGAGATGAACCTTGGCTGCTGTTTCTGTTGCTATTGAGAAGTCCTGCTTGCTGACTCTGCACTGAACCATCTGACCTGTGTGTGATCTTGCAGGGCTACTCCTTGAACACTGTAGGTCAGAAATGAAAATCTTCTTCTTGACACACAGCATGTAGGAACAGCTACAGTGGGTTACTGAACTCCCCCGTCTAAAATAACTGGGAGCCTGACTCAGAACTGGGAGCTTGTCAACTAGACCGGTTGCTTTTTATTTTCTGTATGTTTGTGTACAACTTTCACATGGGCAATGTCGTTTCTACATACTGTATGAAGTCCATCCTGCCTTGCCATTCTATATTGTGTTTTCCAGAATGGTGATGTGAAAGGAGCTACAGTATGAGCAGTACGTGGGTATTGAATTGTTTAATATTGAGTTTTCAGAAGTGGTCTATCAGGTATTCCCATATTAGCTGTGACATGATAGGAGTGAAATAGAAAAAGTTATCAAAATGAGTAAAGCAAACTTTCTGTTGCCATTTGTTTTCAGCAAACACCTCCAAAAATATTTCCAAGGAAAACTAGTTTAAATCGTGAGATAATTTGTGTTTTCTCTAAACTCTAACAAGCTAAAAAATGGCAGATCTTGTTGATATTACAGCAGCACGTAACACATTCTGCTAGACGGCTTCCAGGGACCTGAAGCTTTGATCACACCCCCCCCTTTGATTTGTGATGCTACCCTGAACTCTGCTACAGTGCTCTTTGTACCAGATGGAGAGTAAATGGCAGAAGGTGATGAGACTATTCAGAGTCAGTTCACTCAGATTGTGTCAAGCAGAGAGACTCTTTTGGGTTTGAAGTTGAAATTCATGGAAAACTTGGATTCATCGAGACAAATAGATGATAAAAGGTTCTGATTGCAAGGTGCGGATGTGTCCCCATGCTTTAATTGAATCTCGCCACAAAGGACACTTCTGACAGCTTATCATCTTAGCCAATACAAAAATAAGTGCTGCTAGCTATCATCTGCCACTTCCATGTGTTGATAGTCAGGATCACTTGACTATGTTATCTGTGTCAACGGTACATGAATCTAACAGGTCTGTAAAAATGTAGAGTCCCTACAGCAAATTCCTCCAAAAATCCTTTCCTTAGCAAAAATAAATTAGGCAAGTCAAAGCAGATGTCAGTGATAACTTGAGCTCCAGTTTTAGGTGACGCTACCATGGGCAGCAGGATTGCCTGAATCTGATTAGGTGTGCTCTCAGGGTGCAGGGGTGGGTGCTATAGAATGATCTTGATTGATTTTGAAACGCTTTTCGTGGTGTGAATCTCATTTTGTAATTTTCAAACAAGCTCTGGTGTTTTTTGGAGTTCGCCTTAGGCAGGTGAACTCATTGTTGTCAAAAGGGTTTTCAAACAAGCTCTGGTGTTTTTGGAGTTCGCTTAATTAGACCTTTTAATTCTTTTCAGCTCTTTAACAGTTGCAGAGTTCAAGTTACTTATAAAATGTTATAGCTAACATTCAACACATCCAGTGCGGTTCGAAACAGATCAAAACACTGTAGCATGTAACTTGTAAATGCTTCCAATAGAAACTAGAACTACAGTTGAGAAATAGTGCTTAGTTTACTACACACAGCAAAGCATCTCTTACTCCTGGTATGCAGCAATTCTACCACGCTGTGCTAATAACCCTCCCATATTACATCTCCGAGCTCCACTGCCAGAAAATTGATTGTGAACTGATAGTGATGTAAAACTGCAAACGCAAAACACAGAGAATCTTAAAAACCGTTCATAACACACTTGTCGATTCCTGCTTTTCACCTGCCATGAACCTTTGTTGCTCAGATGTATTTCTGTAATGTTAAAAGAATGTGCTTCAGTAGGTTCCCTGACTGGTATATCCGATATTATAAAACACACACTGATCCAATAATCAGCAGGCAGGGTTTCTTTCTTTCTAGTAAAGAAGCAATGGCAGTATGTATTAATGTATATGTGATACTAGTGCTTAGTGGGCATTTGCAGCTACATACACTGTAACATAAGTTTATCACTCTTTAGAGACCCAATGCACAGTTCTGTAACTCAGTGTCTTTCAATTTGTTTTGACAACATTGGACACTTATGTGGTTGACTGATGTTGTTAACATCCAGAGATTCTTGTTATACTGTATAAAAAAAAAAATTCAAGCTGTCTTTGTTCTGAGAAATAATATATGCTTTAGTATGTGTTCAGAGTGAATGTAAACAGGTAATGCATGATTTCAATAAGCTTACAGTCGTTTCTTTAATCCAGACTTCAGAATCAAAAGGTCATACTTGCAATGCAGAGTTTACCTATGAAAGAGAAAGTTTGATTGCGGATATAAAATCCATATTTGTAGGTGTGTGCATGCAAAGTCTTTCCGACATTCAATTTAGAATGACACGTATTTCAGGCACATCTCAAAATTAGCTCTGTGACGGGAAATATTTGTTTTTTTGGTTTTGCTTATTTTTATTCTTGTAGCAACACTATAAGCAGCATCCTTGTGAGAATTCGCTATAGGATAAAAGGATAACAAAGAGGGAAATAAAAAATACTTCAATGGAAAAAAGAAACAGATACTGTATGAACACAGGTGGATGAGTGAAGTGAAATCAAAGGGCAGTAGAACTTACTGTAATGGATCAGTGATCAAATGATCTGGAAAGAAGTGCAGACTGGACTGTGCATATATGAGAAGGGATGGACAGTGACGGCCGAGTAGGGTGACCATATGATTCAAGGTTCGATTGTAGAAAAGGGAGGTTTTGTGAGGACCAGGCATCCTTGTGCATCAACTTCTAGCTTATGAAAAAAAATAATACTTACACGAGTTTCCAATGCATAATTATATATACAGAACAATTTGATCCAAAATGGCGCACAAATAAATACTTTTGAAAGTTTAGCACAAAGTTTCCTTAGCTTCTTGGATATATTATTATTATTTTTGTTTATTTAGCAGACGCCTTTATCCAAGGCGACAGAGATATATACGGTGCCTTGATTTTTTTAAATTCCTGGTTTGGAGATTTTTTTTTTTAATGTGTCTTCTCAAAGTAGTTTAACAATGCCTTCTCCAAGTAGGAATCATTGTAGAATAACGAGCCCTGGACTTCAGCGTTGCTTGCTGTGAAATGGCAAGAACTGCTCAAAGTATAATCAAGGTCACAGAGTCAGTGGCATTTGTTCTTCCTACTCATCTGTATTCAAATGCCTTCAGCTGCTACAAAGTTTCTGGCAGCTGTCCAGACTTTATTACAAGACCCTGGCCATCTTTGTAGAAACAGTACTGTTCTTTAAAATGATAGAAAATCACATGAGTGTAAACTAACTCAGCATTGTAGTAAAACCAATGAAGAGGAAACGGTTTAATGGTTTACTGAAGCTGATATTTTCAGCAGCCTCCTGCAGACCCTGTGTCTGATCTGTGAATAAAGCAAGGGCTGTGAAACAATGCCTTTTAAAGAAAGTGTTTCTATAACGTGCAAAGGCCCCAACAAACTCATTAACAAAAACAGGCATCTGTTGTTCAGAGGGCCAATCAGTCAAATAGTTCAAGTTAATCAGGCAGCATAATTGCAATTGACAAGGGCTGTGCAAACCTAATTGGGACTGACATGCTAATGAGATGAAGGGTGTAGCTGGAGCCTGCCTTATTTAAAGTGTGGATGTGACACACTTATACATTTGCTAATGTGTTTTATTTTTTTATGTCAGCACATTTTGAGCCTGTGCAGTTAATCTTACAAACCCAGTTTTCTAAGCATTTGCTTGACTGCAACATTGGCTCTGTTGTTTTTTACGAAAGTAAAATAATAATAATAAATAATAATAATAATAATAATAATAATAATAATAATAATAATAATAATAATAATAATCTAAAGTAAGAAATCTGAGACTTCACTTTTAGCTTGCATTCCACCCAGGGAGCACATTGAGCTCTTAATTGACAGTAATCAGAGAGCTCTGGACTTTACCGTAACATACACCACTCAACACCTAGGGAACAAGCTACAGCATGGTGTAAGAGGCAGGGTGAGCTGTGTCTTTACTTCTTTGTGTTTCTCAGACCATCACAAATGCCCACTAAATCAAACAGTATGTGTAAGGTTCAAATATTTGGTGTACTTAAAAAAAACGGTTATATTCAAAACTGGGACATTTTCTAAAACAGGCTATAAACCAGTTAATAGCACTTTTTATAGAAATGCAAAAGATAACAATATAAAGGGTTACCGTATGACTCCATGTACACTAGGGCAGTTTGGGACAGTCCAGGATTTTCAACTCACATCGCAATGCCTTCTGGCACGTTTTACCTCTCAGGTACCTTTCACAGCAGGACTACACTTACCAGAATGCATTGGGGTGTGAGTTGTGTACATGGAGTCATACGGTAACCCTAACAATATAGAAATAAACATGTAATCTAGAAAGTTATGCAGATAGATATGTACAGATCCAGGTCCAACAGCAAAAAGCACAGTACTGTGTTTCGGCCCATTCATAACCACGCTCCCTCACAGTGAGTCAGGGTTAAACACTAATTTGTGCATAATCATCTAATAACTATTCAGTGAAACTGCAAGTTTAAGGCAGTATGACGGCTATTAAAAGACCAATAGTAACCACCATTTCAAGGGTATCAATGAAACAAAGACAAACAAATATTGTCGGGGACAAGAATTTTTTACAATAACAAGCTTTGCATTTTTCAAGGCTATTTAAGACCTCAGCTCAGAGCTGATTCTGACCCAAGGCAACACAAAGAGAGAAGCGTCCTTAATTAAACATTCACAAACCAAATATTTAATTGTCTTGTTTGTTGTGTTGCTTTTTAAGCAGCTTGAGATTCGTCATCTGGAGAGACTAATGAACATTTCAAATCTAAACTGTTTAAATAAAGAAGTAAAGTTTTAACAAAAAAAGTAATGAAACGCAATCATCTTAGATCATCTTCAACTTAGATTTTAAATAATTCAAATGTTTCTGAACTAAAGGGCATTCTGGGGCTCTGCAGTGCCTTGACAGAACTTCAACTTGAATTTAGACCAGCTCAGCAAAAGAACGGTGCATCATCCAGAGATCAAAGTGTAAACGTCCTTCTTTCCACCTTGTCTCTGTGCGTGGAACAGCTTTTTCTGATTGTGCTCCCAGACTGTGGAATTCGCTCCCTCTGGATATTCGCCTGGCTGGCTGTTTTTTTGATTTTTAAAAGTAGATTAAAAACGTACCTTTTTGATTTGGCTTATTCTTAATTGTTCAGCACTTTGTGATAACTTTGTTATGAAAGACACTATTTAAAAGCCAATTGTATTGTATTGTAATGTAAATTTAACCTCACGTGACATTTTCCCATCAGATGAAATTACATTTCATAGTTTTAAATCATATATTTGAAATATGTATTTTCTTTGGGCAGCCCTCTTTATATAATACTGTATCTTCACCATTATCCATACTGGTTAAGAGTTAAGTGGCCCAGAGGACCCAGGTCTAAAACAACGTTACCCACAATGCAACACCCAACACAGGTTGCATAACTTCAGTTTGCACGTCACCATTTTGCCACAATGTATTCCATGTGTATGCAAAGCACAGGACCACCTGCTTTCTCTGTTGTTTATATGGGAATGACCCAGCACCAATATTAATCTACAATAAAATTTAAAATACATCTTCTTGTTATTGTTGTCATCCATGTAGAGGGTGTATTTGATTCTGACAATACAGCCGTTTACTCGCCCTAGCCTCTCTTCTACTGTGCAAAGAACAAATTAACTGCAATCTTAACTGAATGAATATTTCTTTCAGCCCTTTCATCGATTTTGTTTCATCTTACTGTGCTTGCTCTTTTATCAATCACGCAGTTGTCTTTCAGGTGTTTTCCATCTTGTTGTGCTGGCTGTGGTTTGTAATTAACACCTCATGCTTAATTGCTGGGGGTTTCACAATGGCTTTCGCGCTCTCTGCTAATTAACAATGTACCAGATCAATGCATGCTCTCCAGCACCGGGTTCTTCATTTTAGCTCTCAAAGTTGAGAATGTTAGACTTAAAATACTCATCACCTGCCCACTCCAGAAACACCATCTGTCATTGGGAGTATTTCAATTGGACACTATGTACTGCAGTATTCATAGCACTGTATTACAACGTGCCTTCTCATTTCATAATCACTTTGACAACCAACACAACATGCCTGCAAGTATTTATCACACTGTTGTCAAATGTGTTTGCATAACTTGTAACTAAAATGCTGTTTGCTTGACAGAATTTGATAATTACAGTGAAAGTGTTAAAAAGCAAGTCATCGAAATGGACTTGAAACTATGAATGTCCAATTACTTTTGCTCTGTAACATCATATTATGAATGAAAGACTATGCACGTGGTTATACTGTACAGCCTAATGTTCAAACAGGAACAAACATGCTTCTTTCTTCCTTTAGCCTGGCAGTAGCTACAGCACGGATGGCCAATGCTGGTCCTGGAGAGACAGGGTCTTCTGGTTTTCATTCCACCCGCCTTCTCAATTACTGAATTGAACCCAATTATTTTCTTAATTGCTCAACACTGACATGTTTTTCCAGATCTTTAGCCATTGATGATTTAATGGTACCCAGAAAACATGCAGGACTGTGGCTCTCCAGGACCAGGGTTGACCACCCCTGAGTTATATCATCATCCAGGTTGAAGAGGGGCTGTTTATCCATTGGGAGCTGTCAGGCATCTTTGCAATGAAACAAAACAAATCAGTTGTAAATTAAGGGAATCAGACGTGATATCACACAGACATTTGTTATGTAAGCCTTTAGGCAAGGTTCGGGGAATGAACGAAAACGTTTTGCTTTGGTATCATTGACCATACTTTTTTTTATAGATTTGCAAGGACGTAAGCCTTTGAGTCTTGAGGAACCCAATCATAGCTGACGTATAAAGACCCATTATAGATCAAACAAATAATAATTCTCAATTAAAAAGCAGATAACATCAACTGGAAGAAACTTAAGACCTGAATTAAATACTATGTTTGCCATTTGTTAGGCTAATTCTTTTTTTATAGAAAGTGTTAATAGGTATTTAAAAGCATATCTTAGATAAGCTATCAACTCAGTGATTCTAAATACCTACAAAACTATTCTGATATACGTAGGCTGCAATTTCTGTACCTAAATAAGATACACATTTCTATTTTAGTTGTGCTAAGGGTAGCAATAGCTGCTAGAATATATACATGGTTCAGTATGTGGTAATAACTTTCTCCACACGCCTACACTGTAGCTTAAATTTCAATTGCGAATGGTACATTTTGTTGGTCTTGCATTTTGAAGAGTTATGTAACCAATTATGCACCTTTTTCCGCATCATTAGGTCCTGTAGACAAAAAAGTCTAATTTTAAATTACAGCTACAGATTAAATAATTAATTTAGTTTTCTCTTTTTTTTTGGATGACATTATTAATGTCAAGTTTATAACCAATGTTTATAAAAGGTTGAAAAAACTCTCTTTTGTCCACACAATATTAGACAGATGTGCTTAATCAATCATAAGCCCAGTAACTAGGTATCACAGGTATGTGTTCGTTATAAGTGTTTTTTATACAATCTATTAACATTGATAATATCACTGTATTACAATACAGTTTTTCCTTTGCTGTAACAATTTTCTAAGAATGTTACAATTCAGTATATGTTATTACAATATTTGTATACATTACCATGGTAAAATTTTATATCAAGTGTTACAGTGTATTTACACAGTACTTACTTAGTAAATACATGTGTACTTACACATACCGCTTACACTGACCACTTCTCAACCTCTGTGGACCCTTCTGGAAAACTGGCTTCACTGCAGATGCCCCAAGGGATTAATGCCAGCCTCTCACATAGTGTATTTCTACATCACTCCTGCTTTGAATTGCCATCATCTCCAGTTTAATAGAATCTGGTGGAAATAAAACAACAGTAGCAATAATAAAAAGGGTCTAATTTCCATTGCATTTTCCACACAATAAAAAAGACCATATGATGCAGTAGACAGTGTGGCATCCACTTCATTACGGGCCACATCCTGCAGCTTGCCTTTGAAAACAAATCTAATTGTATGGTAATCTTTATACAGGCTGAGGATTGACAAGTCAAGTACTTTAAAACGGGCTCAATCATAAGCATCCTTCAGAGATTCTCTTCTTGATATGGAGCTGGGTTATATAAAGCTCCCACTTTTTAATGAGCAGGGATATGAATTAATGATGTCATTTACTACATTTATGATATGTATGCATATGTAAATAGAATATCTTCAGTGCATGTGTCTCAGGCGTGGAGGATAATGATGCAGATTGCGAAACTGCTTAAGATTTATTTTTTAATGCGCGGCCTGCTACGGATGGCTTAGTAAATGGATGCCTGACGGTTGTGAAGACCAGGAATTGATACTAAAGACGAGCAAGTTTAAAATGTTTACAAAAAAATAAGGGACAGTTTACTGGTTTCTTTTTGCAATAAAACCCAGAATATCAGACAGGAGCTGACCTCGTCTGTTGGCACATCTTCCTGAGGTGGCCACAGCCAGTCAGTGATGCCTCTAATCAGGGCTCTGTTGCTGAACCTGATTCTGATAGGGAGACGGGCAATGTGTGTCTTGGGCACAGTGCAGGCTGTGCTTACAATGCAGTGGAATGTTCACACTTTTGTTAGAATATCACAGAAAGCTTGGGAGACTATCTGCAGAACTGGAATGTCAGGCACTGGAATGGAACATATGGCATATGTTTAAAATGTGCCTTCTGAAACTCATTTTACGTGTCATTAATAATAAATTGGTGCTATCAATCTTAATGATGACTTTTCATTTTTACTTATCAAACCGTATTAGGCTTTTTTTATTTTGTATTATATATATATACACACACACTGCTGTGCAAAAGTCTTAGACACATTCAGTAGTTACAATATATATCGATGTTATGAGCATCAACAATTTACTCAAAGCCTCCACTAGTGTTTTCCACTATTATAACATGGACAGCTAATATATAGTGTTGTAGTAGTGAATCCATCACATTTACACAGTGCTTCTCAACAGGGGGGTGCAAAGAAACCCAAGGGGGCCAAAAAAAAAAAAATTAAAGGAATTTTTTTAAAAAATTTAAAATCTATACGTGGCATCACATTCTGTAGATGCTGCGTGTTGATTCTATGGTAGAATTAAAGCAGGTTGATTCTGTGGTAGTATTAAAGCAGGTTGATTCTATGGTAGTATTAAAGCAGGTTGATTCTATGGTAGTATTAAAGCAGGTTGATTCTATGGTAGTATTAAAGCAGGTTGATTCTATGGTAGTATTAAAGCAGGTTGATTCTATGGTAGTATTAAAGCAGGTTGATTCTACGGTAGTATTAAAGCAGGTTGATTCTATGGTAGTATTAAAGCAGGTTGATTCTATGGTATTAAAGCCGGTTGATTCTATGGTAGTATTAAATCAGGTTGATTCTATGGTAGTATTAAAGCAGGTTGATTCTATGGTAGTATTAAAGCAGGTTGATTCTATGGTAGTATTAAAGCAGGTTGATTCTATGGCAGTATTAAAGCAGGTTGATTCTATGGCAGTATTAAAGCAGGTTGATTCTATGGTCGTATTAAAGCAGGTTGATTCTATGGCAGTATTAAAGCAGGTTGATTCTATGGCAGTATTAAAGCAGGTTGATTCTATGGTAGTATTAAAGCAGGTTGATTCTATCATAGTATTAAAGCAGGTTGATTCTATCGTAGTATAACTCCCCCCCCCAAATGTACAAAATGTCTAAGACTTTTACACAGCAGTGTATATCATGCAACTTGAACCTCCCTGAAACCTTCCTGAAGTAGACATGTAGCCAAATAACACATGAAGCTTGCAGGGGATGCAGTAACAGCCTGCTTGTGTGTGGGGCCGGGGAAATTAAATAATTTCATTTTTTTTCTCCCAGGGCAACACTGACCTTTCCAATGTCACCTGCAGTTTGTCCACAGCTTGTCACTCCAGCAATTATTGTCTTCACTTTGCTGCCCAAGCAATAGCTGCTCACCTAAATTCCAGTCTCATAAGAACAACCCTGCAAACGCCAGTATCTTTTTCAAAACAGACTTTCCTTTGGCAAGTTATTTATTGGGTACAGCTAAGATGCAGCACCTTGTTTACATGAGACTTACTTCCAGTGATGTTGTTGGGGCTCAGCATTCATTTTTTGGAGGATAAGCAACTAGTGGGGGCACAGGCAATTTAACTGATCCAGAATTACTTTCAGCTGGATTCTTTAAACAGGAGAATGGTATTAACACTGCAGCTCTCTGTAGTTCTAGAACAGAGCCTGTAATGTTGCATGTTGTGTGATACACTGGCATCATGGATTCTGCCCCCTGCTGGTGAGATGATTCAAGTCTAAAATCTCTATGACTACTCCCGGCTGTTTTGCACAGTGGTTAAAAGGTTCACGCCCAGCCTTCACCCTTTTGCATTGGCGCAGTGACTTGAATCTCATAGATCGTCTGCAGGCGATCGGCGATGTTAAAGGAGGAAGAGTGTAACAGGCGTTTATGTTTTATTTTATTTTTTTTGAGAAGCATAAGAAGTCTGTCTGCATGTAATCCTCTTCCACCATTGTAGGATCATCATTCATCAGACATCAAAGTCAGCTTAGTTTCCGATCACCTTCATGGTCAATGAGGCTTCACACAAAGGAGACCATTCATTGCCCTCCCCCCTAAGGATCTAGCTTGTCAGTTTGTTGATTGAGGTGGTATGTTCGTTGGAGTGAAAACTGACTTTATAATTACAAGATATTCATTTAAGCAGTGGGAGTGTTTGCTCTGTTTATTTATGCCTTATTGTTATTTCAGTGTGATGCCTCAATAATTTCCAGTTTAAATGCTGTTCACAAAAGCTTCATATATATATATATATATATATATATATATATATATATATATATATATATATATATATATATATATATTTCCATTATAAGATCAACTTGAAGCTGTCTTCATGACTAACAATGCTTTCAGTACTTCAGTACAGTACAGAGTTCATAAAAAGGTCCACAGTACAACTGCAGTTATTGCTTTTCATTGCTATTCTGCATCTGAAACACTGCTTGTAACAATCACTGCTCAAACTACTCATTGAGAAAAAAGCACCTAGTTAACTGCTGGAGATATTTAGACAACTACAACGGTCTAAATATGTAGTGCAGTTGCTGTTGCTTGGAAATCTCCGGGGAGTGCACGGTTCAATTGCCTTTATTGGCTGTGCAGGGAGAGTAGTTGTGAACTGACTCACAGCAATTATTTAGTGATAAGACACCTTTCTCAAAATGGACTGGCTCTCAAGGCCAGCTGTGTTATCTGACATTCCCTTTTAGCTGATATTGTGAAACTCTAAGAAACTCAGGGGCTGATCTGATCAAACACTACGCTGCTGGGAGAAGCCACAGCTGCATTTTATTAGATATTTTTACACCTATCCTTGGTCCTTGGATTACCCCAGAGAATACTCTACAGCTCCGGCCAAAGGTTTTGCATCACCCTATAGAATTACGAAATCTTGCTTCATAAAGTCGAATGAAACCTGCTGAATAATGTTATATTAACATATTGAATTACATACCGCTTTGTGTGTATATATATATATACAGTATGTATATATATATATATATATATATGTATATATATATATATATATATATATATATATATATATATATATATATATATATATATATATATATATATATATATATTAAATTATGTCTCAATCCTAAAATTCTAGGTGATGCAAAACTTTTGACCATAGCTGTAGTGGCTGTAGTATGGCTTAGTTAGGAGTAGATGGAAGTAAGGACTTTCTAATCAAATTTGTAGTGCCAACTGACATGTGTAGCGTATACCAGTGTCCTGGACACAGCAGGGACAAGGTCAGAATGAAGAAGCCAAGCTGGGTAAATGCTTTGCCATTGGCAGCTGTTTGCTGGGACTAAAGCTGATCTGAAAAAAATGATCCAGCAACAATACACACAGATAAGATATTTAAGTTGGAAGGGTTGATGCAATCAGCATAAGCTCTGAACAGAAACTGATATACCTGAGCATGTTGAGTAATATCCATCTTAGACCACTTTGTGCTTTAATAAGGCATTTTAAACACCTTTTAAAAAACATACATTTTATCATTTGTGGCTCTCTGTTCTCTTATTATTTTTAATTAATTCCATGTGCGGTCTATTAAGGTAATCAATTAAATTAGACAAACACTAATTTGCCTAATATATATGACCTTGCGTAAATAGAGCATCCAGTATAGATAAATAGTAAAGGTGCAAGACTTAACCATTGTGCATGATATGATTTATGCTGTAGAGGGGTGGCAAATCTGATAAGCGAAATGCATTTTCTGACTAGGTAATTGCATCCTAACAACACTAATTTCCTTGGAGGAGTTTTAGACTATATTTTATGAAACAGAATATGAAGGATGAGCTGGCTATCAAGTGTGAAAAAAAACATCTTTGCAAATAAAAACAAAGTGTTAAAGCAGAGTAAATATGGGCAGAACCTTGCAGTGCCTTTTCAGTGCATTCATCTTCTCAAGCAGCAATGAAGCATACACTTTAGTGGTCGAACATTTTTTAACGTTCTGGGTCTAATGTGCAATAGGAAGTAAATGCTAATACATCTATCGGTGTTGTATATTATTCATCAAGGATATATCTAAACATGATTCTACCTGACCTAAATGGCCATATTTCTTTCTCTATCCTGGATCTAGATGAAACATCATACAGGTGACGCATCTAATGCTGATGAAATTGTACCTGCTGCTGAGGATTTCTGTGATAGGGTGCAAAGGCTTATTCACACCCCATTGTTAATTTCAGGTTACCTTTCTATCAAGGGTTTAATGAGTCCTCCGACACATTAAACTGCCTGCTTTGTCACAATGTGTAAGATATATAAAGAAAAAGGTTTATGTTTATACACCATGCTTAGGAGGTGCGTAATGATTGTGAGAGTAATGATTCGAAATGCAACCAGCAGAACAGATTTGTGAGCTGTTTTCCCCTAGTTTAACTCTGTATTTCAAATAGGTTTATTTGTACATTTTATTGTTGTTGTGGACTATTTGTCTGTCACTGTAGCTGCTGTTCTGTCTCGATGGCAGCGCGCTGTGTTTATTCATATTTAGAATGGGAAACGGTGATGCAATTTGATTGTAGTTGTTTAATTTGACAGTGTGGTGCTGTGAAACTCAGGAAAGAGTACAAATGCAGCACTCTGATTGGCTGAAACACTTTACAGCATGTTGATGCGGAGTCGTTATCGGCATGAGATGGGATGTGGGTGTGGTTAAGTTTTGCGTACCATGTGAAAGATTTCTGGGGTGCTCCTGACTAAAAACAACATCACTACAAAAATCAACAGCATACATTTGCACTAAACAAACGCAACCCCATTTCACCGATATGATGAACTTGGAGCTCATATTGCCTAAGTAGGGGAATTGATATTTGCTGAGCATTTTAAACTGATCTCTTTTTTTAAAATCTATCTATATGGTGTGTACTACCATTAACAAAAACGTTTTTTAATGCTTTATTATGTTTGTTGTTAAAAGTTAATGGAGCAAAAAGAAAAAAGCATCCCTTACAGTAATGCATGACCTACATTATTTCTATTGTAAAATACAGATGGGATCTAATTACAGTATCTGGTGCATTCCTGGCACATGAGAACGTAGATACACAACATGAAACATTAAATTTACTTTGTGTGTGCTCTTTATCGATTAATGGGTGCTTTTAGTTTAATGTTAAAACGGCACGTCACTGACATTTTGTAAATTAGAGGCTGGTTTGATATGCATGGTTGCATTTCATTAAAAAAAAATTCTAGCTCAATGGTAAGTCAGTGTTGTGTGTAAAATATTTAATTTACCTAGATAGATATTCAATATTTAAAAAAAAAACAAAAAAACATTTCAATGTTTTTGGTAAATGTTGTTTTACGCAGTTAAATGAGCCTGAGAGTTAGCGCCACTTCCTCTCATCTCACAGATGCATTGCTTTGTAATCTCATTTATCTGAAACTTTAATAAAATAAATGGATTGCAGGGTCAATTTTCTCTGCTCACACCTGATGCTGTCAAAATGATAACTGACCTTGCGTGCCTTTGTATTATTTTTTAGAACGTTTGCATTTGTGCCGCAGACCTAGATCTTATTAAGAAGCCAAAAGCCTACAACCTTTATGCTGCAGGAGAGAAATGCCGAGGGAACCGTGGGTAATGAATATTTCAGGAGGCAAGGCATTCTGGAGCAGCCGGAGCTGCCTGCCAAGGAGCAAAATCACTGCAAACCATTCGGAAGAAGATCCAGTCCTAGCCTGTTCTCAAATCTAATAAAGTGTCTTAAACCATGTTTGTTTTTTTTCTTCATTTTGAGTAATCTATCTTCTTGTATTGCTGTACTTGGATCTATTTAGTCAGGTATGTTTATCAAGTTATCTCAGGACATCTTGAAAAGCCATGTAGAGATATTAGATAAAGTAAAATGGATACTGTATTTTCTCTCAAACAGACTGATCTGGAGATTCTATACAAAATGAAAGACTCTATCTGGTTACTTTATCTCAGAGTGCTGCAGTTTATCTAGCATGTGCTAAAATTAAGCTTCTTGATTACGCGATGCCAGGAACCGTTGCACAAGTGCAAGAGATCTGTTAGGACAACTGCTAACTGCATCACTTTGATCTGAAGATAGGGTGTCTTTAAACGTAACTTACTTACAGTACAATAGCACTTCATTATTATTATTATTATTATTATTAATAAGCCAAAGCTGAATGGCTTTTGTCAGTTTGACATCGCCTTTAGATTTCCTGCTATCAAGAATATTATCGCACAGTAAACAATGCAGGACAAGAAAAAAAGAAGAGAGAAAAGAAGATCTTAATGTGAGAAAGCAGTCAGGACAGAAGAATGTGAAAGCATTAGTGATCTTACATCTTTACAGAGCGCAGTGGAAGCTCTCGATTGCTTCTACCATTTTCAGTAGAGCACGACTCTGGAGGTGTGTGTCATACAGTCCCTAGCAACAGTAATTGATCTTATAATGCAGAATGTCTGCTGTAGTAAGATTTCAAGGAGCTCACAGCATTAGAGACATTCAACGTCCCAATTTACCCAGTTTAAACGGCTGATATCTACCCCCATTCTCCCTCTTCCGCAACCAGTGGATTGAGCTCCGGGGCTAAAGGTCAACCTTGAGGTCAGAACTACTATTGAATATTGAGCCCATAGTGGACTTGACTACACAAGCCAACCAAAAGCATTTCTTTACCCCTGTATTAGGTACTCTCTGACCCCCTTTTTACCATTTCATAAGCCAGGCTGCAGCTGTGTATATGAGAAACTGGTATGGAGGTTTGTGTTGTCATGGTTGTGGAGTTCTCTGACCTTATTCAGGAAGTATTTCTATTTACTTCCACATGCTTTATCACTTAAGGCTTTGCCTAATTATACTATGTTTTTTTTTAAAGCAAATCGTTTTTATCAATAAAAATAATAAATAATCCGAGATGAGGTCAGAGGTCTCTCTGGTAGCCATGGAAACACACAACCCAGAGCTACCGCAACATTTTAGATACAATCTGAGGCCAGCTAAAGCAGCCGATTGATTGCAATAAGAAACTGAAAACGATTCTAAACCTAATACACATATGTGCTGTGACTTCAGCTCCATCAAAATGTTAATGCAGCACCATTCACTCGGTTGTTTTTTTATTTGTATTTTTTGTTACGTTGACACTGAAGTGGCTTTTTTAAATTTGTTTTTGTTTTTAGGAAGGTGGACAACGTGGAAAACAAACTGTAACCCTTAATCTTATCCCGGAAATCTATCTATCAAATAACCAAAATACTGTACGTAGGAAAACTATAAAAAAAAATGTCTTTGCCCTCCTAATTGACCTTTATATTAAACATGAGCGGGGTATTGATTTTTATTATTTTTTGTGTGGTTTACGTCATTTTGATGTTAGTTTAACCTTGCCATCATAGATGAAATACTAAAGATGTTTTAACAACCTGGTCTTTAAAGTAGTGTGGTTCTGAAAAGTATTCCATCACACGGCCCCACGTGTTGCTACAACTGTTTAAATAACGTACCTGTAATTTTTCTTTTCATTGTTAACATCCTGACAACTTTTTACCCTTAGAACTTTAAAGTCTGTTCGTGTATGGATTGATAGTGTAAGGATTATTGCCCACATTGTCAAACAGGTAACAGCCATAATGGTCCATGACGTGGTATGGAACAGAAAAGCCAAATGATTTAGAGGACAGATCTTAAACCCCAGTCCACTGGGGTTTAAGAGTGGACATTTTGAAAAGAGCTTTGGAACAGACTTTTAAGTTATAAGTGTAAACCGCTGTCAGAATGTTAACAATGAAAATACATATTACAGGTATGTTATTTAAACAGTTGTAGCAACATGTGGGGACGTGTAACGCTATATTTTTCAGAACCAAGCTACTTACTCTTTATGGGTAATGCAAATTCACCTTTAAGTAAAGCTGTCTGGCTTTTTTTATTGTTCTGCACGGATATTGACACGCAGAGATTATAGTACAATTTGATTGCTTTGTCTTTTAAGGTGGTGAGACTTTATGGAAACCATTCTGAGTTTCTGGAGCTAATGAGTTTATTTAAATGCAAATTAGATTTAATTGATTTTATTTTTCCAAACCTTGGAAGACCAGGCACAATGGATTTTTAAATGAAGACATGAATATTAAATTAAGATTTTATCAGTTAAAAGACTACAGCCAACTGATGTTTATTTATTTTGTTTGGGTAAATTATTATTATTTTCTTATTTCTATTTATTTTGACGTACACGTGTCAGCTTTGTTAGAAGATGGAATGAAATTTGAGAATGCATTTGAAATAATTAAGTCACTAACACATGAAAGACTGCTCACTAGTAGTTTGCTTGTTTTTTAATTCTGAAATATAAATCAGTACAGATAAAACTAAATAGAAAGGGTTTTTAATGGGAGTCAGTCTGCTTTTTATTTAAACAGTATGGCACCTTGTATTTCCTTTTTTTTCATGTGCCGATATGAAATCACACTTCCCAAGGGTGTGTTTAATATTAAAGTCTCTTAGAAAGTTAACACAATTTTTAGACCCTATTTCTAATTCAGAACAAAAAAAAACAACTGTGATGCATAAGGCATAACTGTGTTTTTCTTTTTTCCAGAATCCCTCTACACCTGAAATGAATGCAACTTACTTACCTTCCAGGTGTTCTGGAGATCAAGGGGCGGCCTGTGCTGCCACTGTCAAGCCAATTGCATATTTTCATCTGCCGTATCTTAGCAACGGCCTTTACCTGAGTGGTAGGGTTCCATGACGAAACACCAGCAGGAGAGCGGTGGCAAGATAGTGGGTAAAATGTAAGTGTTTTAAAATACACTGTGTGGTTCCACAACAATTACCTCCTAATACACAACCTTGTGTGCAAATGCACTGCAACTACACCACCGTCTGTGCAATTCCTGTGTCACTACACAGCAACTACTGTGCAGTCATGGTACTAAACGCAAAGTGGAACCAACGCGTCACAATCAAATTTGACAAGTAACCTTACTGGAAGAGCCATTGTACTTCTAGCTTCTACTCCAGGGGGGGGCTGTCAGCACCATTCCTCTCCAGGTTTAACAGGTACAATGAGATCACTAACTACCTCAGGGTCTGAATGGAGGTTTAATTGGTTCCATTAAATCATTTAGAACAGGATTGGAACCAAGACCAGGAGTGGAAGGGCCACCGCTGATTCTACAGTATCAAATATTATTTGTCTTTATCATACAACAGAGAATAATGCAGGCAACCGATCAGCCTCAAATGGCACCATAACCATTAAACATTTTGCTGCAGGCATTTCCATTTGGGCTGAATAATAGCTAATAGAGAGATTTAAAAAAAAACTGGGACAGCGAACTACATTGATGGCTGCTGTGACCATTTGATGCTGCTTCACTGGGAATTAAATACATTCATTGAGTTTGATTTTAAATGTGTTTAATGGGATTTTCTTTTACATGTTTAACATATGCACCTGATGCCCTAGTCCTGTGGCCACTGCCAGAGATCCATTGGAACTTCCAATGTTTTTGCCAGCAGAATAGTGTGTCTGTGGTAATGTGGGTGTTTTCATTACAGATCTTTCAATTGCTTGATGAGTCGCCTCATTGCATGGTTTGTCAATAACCTTGTGTATCACATCTCCAGTTCTAAAGTGTTCAGTTTTAAATGGGACCACGAAATTGCAACCGACGAATAGAGAACTGTGCTTGTCAAAGTGACTTGCTGTAGCTCATTCTGGAAGTTTTAGAAGAGTTCCAGAACTTTAATGATTCGGAAGCTTGAACACTGAGAGCTCACTTGAATCTACAAACAATCTGTATTAATACCATGGATCAAACCTGTCCCCCCTGGGTACGTTGGATTATTCAGTAGATGATGATAATGGAGTGAGAGATTTTGTAAAGCCACTCAGTGGTAATGCATTCTGAATCATGTTTTATTAAACCTCCACAAGAAACCCCATATCTTGTGCGTGAGGGAGTTTGCATAAGGTGGACGATACAAATATTTAAACAATCTGACGAGGGAAATTATATACCATCTTCATTTCACTCTCCACGGAGTCTCAATATTTAAATCTTGTGTTTCTACTGGGAGCTAATAAATATGATTTTTTGGTGGATTGTTATCTCATGACCTAGATATTTATTTGAAGTCTTGTTATGTAAAAAAGTGTTTTGGATGATATTAAAACTGAATGAAATGTATTTCACCCTCCCAAGTGATTCACGAAGATACTGATCAACAACAATGAACGCCTGGCCCAATCAAAACTCACAAACCAGCTCATCCAAACCCTAGATGGAGGGTTAGTTATTGTGGATTTTAGCTATTGTGAGATCTGGAATCTCGAGTTTTATCATTTCGTGGATTTGCTGTTCTGAGCTTTTTAATTTTAACTTTTCTTCTCTCAACTTCAGACAGAGTGCAGGTGACTTATTAACCTTTACATCATCATAAGCTGACAAAACATGAAGCACTGGGATGTGAGGACAATGTGTTTCCATAGTAACCTGGTTTTAAAATTTTAAACTTGGATGTCTTTTAAAGAATGCCAGCTACTGACATTTTATATGGAGCTTTTTCATCTATTTTTCAAAACATGAAAACAACATCTTCACAATACCCATTTACATCATTGACCAGGGTTGTTTTTTTATGATTGTTTTAAGTGTTTTTGTCCTGTTTGAATGATTTATCTACTTTTGCCATTGATTGTATAATGTAATTTCTTGCTGCCTTCTGCCAGGAGCCCCTGATTAAATAAATAAATGTGGTTAGGCACTCTGTGAAAAACGTCTTTCATTTTCTATGAAAGGGTGAGATTGCAATTGGTTACTTGGTAAAATGAATGCTGTTCTGATGGATTCCCCAGGATATTTTTCTTATTTAGCATGCTATAAAACAAAAGCTTGTCATACTAATGTATATTTCATGCAAGGTGCCCAGGACAAGTCCATAACAATACAGCATAGTTTTTTAAACAATGTCCTGCATGCAACAGGCATCGTTCCCAGAATAAAAATGCAATTTGTATACATGCACTCCCTTGAAGTCTCTTAGATTGAATGGCAAGCTAATGACCGAGACAGTCTTAAAACACAGATTCCTTTTGACAGCCATCAGCGTTTTTTTCTTTCTTTCCTTTTCTACCGAATTATGTCAATTTAGTAAAGCAATTTAGATAAGCTGCTACCACTTGACACACATCAAAATGGATCCTTTCTAAACTGAAATAAAGTCCTTGCTGTATTCAGCATAATCCTTCACCTCAGGCAGATATGGGTTTAGGTGGCAAAGCTTGTTAGTGAGTATTATTTTATTTATTTATTTATTTATTTATTTTTACTTTCTTATGCATCATAAAATATAGGGCAGGAACTAATTGGACCAGCCAGTGGTCAGCCGACAAGAGAACGATTCAGTGAGAGATTGTGAGATCAAAATACACATGAAGATGTCTCATCTCCCAGCTGGCATTCCCTCGTGCTCCAGGAGTATTGATGTCCAGTAATAGCAGACCTACACAGAAAGCTGTCTATCTGTGATTTTCCAGAATCTATACTCAGAGCCTTCTGATGTGTCAGTGATTTTAAAATGGTCTACATTCAAAGGCTTGTAAGCTCCTCAGATCTCTAACAATATTGAGCCCTGAAGGAAGCAGAGTTCAGATTTTAAAGTGTTATCATATTGTATTTGTTTTTATTTTATTATTATTTATCCTGCAGAACTCTCCTGGGATAGCTATCTAGGGGCTGATTGATTGCTCCGATGTGCATGGTTTGAAGATCTTCTTGCTTGTGTGGAGGTGGAAGTGGACATTTTATCATGAAACCATTGTATTCTTTCCAGCATCTTAAGCATTTGATGGTTTCCTCTGCATCTGTTTACTGTACGTTAACTGCAGAAGAAGAAGAAGAAGAAGAAGAAGAAGAAGAAGAAGAAGAAGAAGAAGAAGAAGAAGAAGAAGAAGAAGAGACGACTTTTTATTAATATCAGCAAACTGTTTGTTTTTTCCCCTCCAGCATCACAGATAATCTGAGCTCTATTACTGCCCTTTTGGGAGAGAAAGAAACAGCTGCATCCAATCTCGCCAAAAAAAAATGCTTTCATTCACAGTTTAATCTTCACAAAACAGGCCTGAAGTATAAAGAAAAAGGAGATGGCAATGTAACCCAATACCATAATATTTACTTTGCCTTTAATTAGTGTTTTAAAAAACTGAACCTTGCTACAAAAGGGAATGCAAAGAGGTATTAGTTGTTAACCTGCTTTTTTAATGGTTGCAGACAGTGAAAGAGAGAATATCAAAGGATGTGTACAGTTCTGAGATTCCTCCCTCTTGTATCTTAACCTGATTATCCATGATTTTCTTAAGCAGCAAAGCTCCGCTAAGGCTGTGTTGGTTTAGATTCGCAGAATCCAGATAATCCCTGACATAATAATTTATTGAACCTTGTGTTCAGATAGCAGGGAATCAGACATGAGAGAGGAAGCCAGAAAGCAGTGGATGTGATTTCATGTCGGTCACTGGGGGTCTGGCAAGGTGATGGCATGCAAAAAAAAATAAACACGATTCTGCAACAGCAAACTGTTCGAGTGAACTCTGCTTTCCTGAATCAGAATGAATTTCAGAGCAAGAGGAAAAACTAAATAAATAAATAAATAAAAACTGCAACTCAAGCAGTGTAATCAACCAGAGCAATTTGGGAAACAAGGTTCTGGAGTCTGATTAAGGATGCCAGCCAGATGTGTGAGCAAATACCTAATCCTGTTGTTTCCAGTTCAGAAACTGCAGGCAGAGCTTGGTGATTTATTATCAAATGGTTGAACCTATTATTATAGTCCGACCTCCAAGTCCTGATGTATTGATAAATTAGGCGCCTGCTTTTACACCACAGGGATCGAATCTCAACATCTTAAACCTTAAAGGCCAGTGTAGTCTGGATGACATGATCCTCTTTTTATTTTTCACTTCAACCCTTTCCTCCATTCAATATTTGATTAACACTGCTCTGCTAGGTTGCAATACAAAGCAGCTTGCTTGAGATGTCATTTATTTGCTTATTTAGTTCATCAACAGCTAGTAGGAATCACCATACTGACACTGGTGTTAGCTTTTAAGACTTTCCATAACAGGATATGGGAGGAGGAGAAAAAAAAAATAACATAATGTAATTTTTTAGATGCATGGTGAGATTATCAAGGGCACTAATGAACGGAGCAGCAGGGTTCACCCCAGTGCTGAGGTTTTATAGCCTGCTTTCAAAGCACGGCTTATCCCGCTGTTGCTTGAGATCCGGGAACCTTGGGGATCAGATGGCTGAAAAAGGAAGAAGGAATGAGGTAAAGATTAGCATTTCTGGAGTTCTGAGGATAGAAAGGACTGCCCAGAGGCTGGGAGTGAACCGGCGAACCTGCGCACCGCAAGCAAGCGTCTTAATCACAATACAAAAGAGCCGGGCTCGTCTGCATTGTTAGAGCTTTTCACCTCATCTCATCTTACCGGCAGGGGCATAAATCAAAACTGGCCTTTTATCTAAAAAGTGAATGCAAATAAATCATGTAAGGCGTGTCCTAAAATGAGCATTTCTAATGTGAGCAACACATTGATGAACAGTCACTAAAGTGTCTTGCAAAGCTCCCCATGCACCACGTATTTTTTTACAGGACTGATGAGTAAAGAAGCTATAAACCCATTCCTCAATCTCATTCCCCCTCACAGGATGAGAGCTTCATACGTTACCATGCGTACGTTGTCTTGGAACAGGAGATTGAAGGTTTCTGTGAGGTCAGCCACGCGTGCTCCTGCTAACTTTACAGACTCAGCAGCTTTTTAATGTCAATGCCAACTTTAAATGATTCTGTCTACTCTGTCATCCAAGATGGATTGGTTTGAAGGGCCAGGATACAGTTATGCTAGTTTTGTTGTTCCAGTTAAGTAATTATGACGAAGCGTGCTCTCTCAGACTAGTCCTATAAAATGAACTGTATCTACTCTGGGAGTCTACAATCAGTAACAATTCAATCTTTAATAATTTGAGCAAAGTTATTACAAATAAGGTGTTCAATTAACTGATGGGAACACATGGCACACAGAACAGATGTGCATTACAAATGTGCTAAAGACATCTGGGTGAAGCAGACGTCCAGAACAGAATCTGATTCAAAACATTCTGCATTTTACAGCATTGGGTTACACCAGCGTGGATTAAATAAAACTAAGGTTAGTTTATCTGGGGGTTATGTTTTAATCACAGTTACATTGCACCACAACAAATTTTAACCAGGATTAGTAAATCTTGGATTAAGCAGGTAATCCTAGATTTCCGATTAACAGTCATTATTTGAATACACTGTATTCAGCAAATCTAAATGTAAACGCAAATGTAAACAAAAAAAAGAAGAGTTTAAGCATAAGGAAACTTCCATTCCATTTGTTTTACTCATTACTATTTCTTTACTCAGGTGACACTTTCAATTAATTGTCAAAAAGCGACAACACAGGCCCCACATGCAGCCTGCGGCTTTCCTACAACTCTTAACCTGATCTCTAGTTATGCCGACCGGGTCGTCCTGCATCAATCCCGAATATCAATTAACTGCAAGAATAGCTTCGTTTTACTTTCCGTAAACTTTAAAATATTTATTTTAGTGTGAAAGTGTTTACAGGTTACCTAAAGTGGCAAATTCTAATATATGTATTTTATTGTCCTTGGTTACGATGTTTCAGGCAAAAAATGCACTTTTGTCATTCAATTTGTGGAGTAGGAAACCTTTTTTTTTCATATGGTCCATTGCAAACTGTATAATTCTCAACTGTCAGATAAAAAGGTACAGGATCTAGGATCCGCTGCAATCGGCACACATGGACCCTGTGTACATGTATATACTTTTAACATGCCGCATACCATTTTTTTTCTAAACAGTATGGTTTCTGAACACACTCACACTTGTTGTTTGTGGCAGTAACATCAATTGTTTGTGGATTGCTCATTGTCCAAGAAATACAGTTAGTGACTTGATTATATCATGCTTTCTATTGTATAACCTCCCGTTCATAGCCCGCAGCCATCGATTCAGGCAAATGTAATTATCAGCTCAATATCTGGACATTTGAACAACAGTTTAGGTCAATAACATACTAACAATTTCGTTTTTTACACTGTCATGTAATAATTTATTTTCTTGGCAGTTTTATCAATATCTCAATTTTTTTTTTTTTGTTGTTGCTTAACCAGAATATACCACATCTAAAATAATAAAGAAAGGGGCTGAATCTAATGTTCATGCGCCAAGATGATTTATTGCACAAAGCTGCTGTTCAAGGGAGGTGACACCCCAGATCATAAGGGTCTGAATAACATTGCATTTTCCTCTTTATACCTATTTATACCTAACATGACAGATTGTGAATTTCTGCAAATTGTCACGCTCAGGATCCTTATTGCTTTTTTGTCCCGGCTAAGGAAAGTGATAAAAATCTCTGCTGTGTTAGAATAAGTGATGGGTGAGCTAGCTTTGATTTAATCTTGGTACGTTTCACTCAAAATAAAATGGTGCATATAGAAAGTAATACAAAAAAATTCTCTTCAAGCCAACGTGACACCCTTTTATTAGCATAATCATAACAGCGTCTTTGTTTTTTTTCTCTTTTCTATGCTATATTTTGTACAGCATTTACCTAAAGATAAATCTTCCATGTTGCCAGTTTTCCCATCAGCACAGGTTTACCCATCAAATGGAAATCTTGTGCAAAATGTGGATTCAAACCTAATCATAGCGCATAGCTGTTAAAAACATTATTCATTGCACGTTTATAGATTATAAAAAAACACTTATTATGGATCTAAAGTGCCATGATGTAACCGACTGTACAGCTATGGTCAAAAGTTTTGCATCACCTAGAATTTTAGGATTATAACATCATTAAAAAAAAAACTGTATGAACATAATTTAGATCTTTTATTTAACATCATGTAATCAAAGAAACTACAAAATGATATCGCAAAAGTCTGCCATAATAGTGTATGGTATTTCACTTTAGATTTTGAAATGTCACATCTTTCTCTTTTAGTCAGTTTTTCGTTAAGTATATGGAACACTACATAGCGGAATGTAATTCAATATGTTAACGTAACATTGTTCTGCAGGGTTCATTCAACTTTATGAAGCAAAATCATTTTATAGGGTGATGCAAAACCATTGGCCCTAGCTGTAGGTAGGTAGCTGCTTTTGCAAGGGGAGGGGGGTTGCCAGTCTCCACCTCTCTGACCCCGGTCTAACCTTTCTTGGCTTGTTTTTTTAATTTTTGATCTGGAAAACTGTTTCACTCCACCACAGGTTTACAGCTGCCTGTTTCTGGAAATTGATAATCCAATCTTGTTTACGAGGAATGCATCTCCTGCACCAGGACTATTATGAGTGCAGATTGAATGTCTATAAAAATGCAAGGCAACAGAGTTTATGCATCATGTCTGTTTTTTCAGTTTCCGTGCTAAAAATGTAATTCAAAATGTGCACCTGCCAGCTGCTGTCTTTACAAGGTTCCAATGAATACAAGTTTCTCTATCTGGTTGAGTCTGCAGCAGTTATGAAAACTGCTTTTTAATCTTTTTTTTCCTGCTCTGCGGTCAAATGGCCTCAATGGCTAGGTCAATGAATACTCTATGCGTCCAGGTTTAATTAAATGAAACGGTGAGAACCCATTTAAACAATTAGTGAGTCCTGGAAGACAGAAGCCATACACAATCACACAAATTATGAGCATGAAAAGTGAATTACTATTATTATGTTGTTGTTTTTTTTTACAAATATAACTTTTTGTTTGTTTGTTTTGTTTTTACAGCTAAAATTGCATTCTCTCATTTTTGTTGAGGAAAGTGATGGGCTACTTTAATAAAACCCCTGATTCCAAAGCCCTGGGACCAGTTTACAGTGTTGTTAACCATATCCTAAACATATGTTTTTCGTTTTGTTATTAACAATGTGCATTGTTGTCTTACAAACTCACAGTGAATGAGCACCACACAATCTTAATGATTACCAAATGACTTCTAAATGTCAATGCACTGTTTTCTTGCGAGGGATTATAGCTGATAAGGCTGTTTGTCTGACTCCCCTTCTGTCTGAGGAGTTATTGCTGTATCACAGGTGTGACGATTCAGATCGAGAGTTTCTCAGGCCCTCCTCTTTGATTAGCCAATCCCTGTTGATATGACATATCAGCTGGGTTTAACCTGAATACCATAGCAACTACCTTGCCACCTCTGCTTTTAGCTCTATACCAAACAAATGACTGATGGCAGGGTATTGCTTGAGTCAGGAAGATGGAGACAAAATCCTTTTACCTCTAAAGGTAACTGTTAGTATGAGTGAACATGGAACCTGTGGTTGTTCTGCATCCAAGTTTTGATAGCTCGAATTTCTCATGCTAAATATCTTATTGTGTGTTTTGGCATAAGAGAATATTCGCTATGTGAATGAATATTTGTTTTACACGACATATCTTGTAATTATGAAAACTTTTTGCAGGCAACTAATTAAATAGTACTATAAAAACATATTTACTGGTCAATTTCTAGCGATATCATTTTTTATTTTTTATTTTACTCATATATAAAGCAATATATTTAATATTGTTATTATCATATCCACAAGTCTTGTGTTTGTAAATGCAATTCCTTATCTCTATATCTACCATTCAAGCAACACAAGTTCCGTGTTTCACATACCCCCCCCCACAACAAACACAAACACAGTAACACAGCACTGCACAGACAGGGGCACAGTGCTAATTTGCCATACTTCCTCATTTCTTTCAACAAGGGCACACAGCCTCAAGCCAGAGCTGCCCTGCACATCTTTCACACCTCACAAACACACAAACCCCGTCTGTTTGTTTCTTGTTGAAACACCTCAGAGGTTCAAAACCATGTCAGTCAGCACACAAGGAGCTGTAAATCACTTGAAATAAGCACGGTAGAAAGAGTGGAATCATTTTTTCATCTTACTGTGCATCACTGCATAGTACAGCTATGGGCAAAAGTTTTGCATCACCCTGTAGAATTGACTCATTTGGCTTCATGAAGTTGAATGAAACCTGCTGAATAATGTTACTTTGACATATTGTTTTAATTATGTCTCAGTCTTAACATTCTAGGTGATGCTAAACTTTTGGCCATAGCTGTACATGGTTCTTATACATGGACGCTGTATACTCCAGTCCTGATGCACCAGCCATTGCTTGTTTTAATGCAGATTTAAATGTAATCATTGCAGTACCCTGGCAGGGGAAATAAGACCCTTCTCAGTTCATATACTTACAAAACACAGCTGGTTTGAAAGTCCTGACATTCAAAAGGATATGTGCCAATGGAATAATGGGAGCCTTTATGTGGAAGTGACTTACGCTGCGTTCTGCCAAGTCTGAGGGGCTGCATGACAAGTCGTTTAGAAGCGACGGTGCTATCAAAGATTTATACAGATGCTTTAATATCAGAATTACATTACTTGAGTGCATGTGAGGATAGGTTGCTGTTTTATTTTATTTGTGGAACATTGTATTGACAATATCACAATGAATGCACATACATTTATTATTATTATTATTATTATTATTATTATTATTATTATTATTATTATTATTATTGAGCTGTGGTTACACTGTAATTGCATGCATGGTTATATACAGTAGTTATTACATTATAAAGACGTAACCACATGTGTAATTGTTGTTATAAATACTTTGTGTAAGATGTTATCTAGTTTTAATATGTCTATTTTGTTCTTTTTTGGGGGAAGAGACTGTATTACACTTTTGTACCATGCCGTGGGGAAAACAAAGTTGAATGAACTTTCACAAAACTACAGTTGTTGTTAATAACTACAGATTAGGGAATGAATACTTTCTAATACATTCTGATACAGCTGTTCCCATAATTCTAACTTGGCTGTTTGTGTACACATGAAGTGTTCTGATCAGAATGCTAATGCAAAATGTACTGGAAAGCTTTTAAAAAAACGAGTGATGTCACCACTTTGTATGAGAGAGGTTTAATGTTCTCTGCAGTTAGACTGCATCCTCTGAGAAAGGTCCGAGCACTCATTGATCTAAATATGCAAGATTTATTTCATTATGTTTTTATTTCGTCTTCCCTTATTTGGTAACAAATAGGCTGTAGATGATATCCTTTTTTCTTTACTTTTGGTTGATATTAATAAAAAGGGTTCAAGTAAAACAATGCAGAAAACAAGATACTGTGTTTAAAAGCAAGAAAAATCAATAACAAATATATGATTGGTATATGATTGAGCACATATACCACTGCCATTTAGGTGGATGGAAAAATAAATGGGCAAGCATGTACACCAAACACACTTTTGCTGTAGGGTAACAATGCTTAACGATCTTGCATTGATGTTTCAGCAGGAAGAGATCATTACACAACCTGTTTCTGGTGCTGTACTTTCCAAGTAAATGTGCAGGAATTTTAATAAGCCTTGTTTGAAAATGGAAAGCAAAAACAACATTTAAACACATTAAATATTCATAGAGATGTTTGGATGGAGGCTATTTCTCTGGAAACGGTAGAGAGACTCATGACTGTGAATTACCTACAGGTGCCCTAAAGCATGACTAAACTGCACTGAGTTTGGAGTATTTCTGCACTGTCCTAGACGTGTCCAGGCTTAGTTAGAAGCTACTTGCCGAGAGACTGCTCTGCATGCTGTCGCAATTAAGCCCACAAGTTTGGTGTGGAATACCCTCCAGCCCCTGCCTTCACTCCTTCATCAGCTGCTCCTGGCTTTCATTATTCTTTATAATAAACGATTCGTCAACATTCCCTGAAATATTCAATGTTTTTTTTTTCTTTTCACTGAAGACTGGTGTTAAAGAAAATAAGTAAATCCTGCTGTAGATTTGGCAGGTTTTTGATCCTAAAAGCATGCCAATTAAACGCCTATCGATCCCCGAACTGGGGATAACAAGGCTCAGAGCACTGCAAGGCTTTTGTACAGCACTTCAGTTCTTCAGTGGTCTCTTTTAGCCTGGTAATTGCAGTATGTATCGATACCTCTTGTTAAAGCCTCTTTTGTTAAATGATAGCTGCATGGCTTCATGTTATTTGCTGTTTTTGCTGTTGTTTACCTGATGCCACTGGCTTTCAAATCCATTTTTATTCCCATTATTAGCATTGCAAGCATTACCACTGGTCCCATTTCATCATTACACTGTGCTAAAGATCTTTTTTGTTACTGGCGTATAACCCTGTAGTTAAAAATCATGATTGTTGTTTTGAAACCCTGGTGTATAGGATTAGGGTTTAGTCAGAGATAAGGTAAAGGTAAGTGTAACAGTAAGGGCAAGGATAAGGGTTAGGGTATGATTAAAGTAAGGTTAGTAAGGGTTAAGGTTAAGGATAGGCTTAGGGTTGGGGTTAGGAAAGGGTTACGGTTAGGGTTAGGATTAGGTAACCATGTGGGTTTAGGGATAGGACTAGGGTTTGGGTAAATATTAGAGTAGTAGTAAGGGTTAGGCTACCTTATTACTTCTGAGTGTAGCTATACAATTAGGGTGGAAGTGATCTGCAGCACAGTAAATGAGGAAACGATTTGGTATCAATAAGCGGCAGCAATTGTTTTCAATCTATCTTGCACGTATGCAACGAACGGTGGTCCCTCTCTGTTAGTTTTTATATAAAGACATGAGTACGATCTACACAGAGCCTCACAAGGAGATCAAAGTCTTTTAAACCCAGTCCAGTGACTCATATGCTGCTACTGTATATGTCCTGGAGTCCTTCCCCTCCTGCTGCTAATACTGTTCATACATCATTAAGGGATGTGTTGCTCTAAGTGAAGTCTGATAGTCTCTGATCTACATTAAAATACCCATTAGTTAAACCCATTAAAATACCCACAAAAAAAAAAGGCTGCCGTTGCTTTTTTGCATTATACACATCAGTATTTAGAAGTTTCAAACATATTTGGACACAATCATTGAAAGAAAAAAAAAAGAACACAAATTAAACCCTTGGCATGCAAGGCAGCCATTGACACACTACGAGTAGCTCAGAACTATCAAGCAATGCTGTGGAATTCCTAGGAAATATCACAGAACTATCAGGCAGTGCTGTGGAATTCCTAGGAAATAGCATAGAACTATCAGGCAATGCTGTGAAATTCCTAGGAAATAGCACAGAACTATTATTATTATTATTATTATTTGTTTACTTAGCAGACGCCTTTATCCAAGGCGACTTACAGAGACTAGGGTGTGTGAACTATGCATCAGCTGCAGAGTCACTTACAATTACGTCTCACCCAAAAGACGGAGCACAAGGAGGTTAAGTGACTTGCTCAGGGTCACACAATGAGTCAGTGGCTGAGGGGGGATTTGAACCGGGGATCTCCTGGTTACAAGACCTTTTCTTTAACCACTGGACCACACAGCCTCCTAACTACCAGGCAATGCTGTGGAATTCCTAGGAAATAGCATAGAACTATCAGGCAATGCTGTGAAATTCCTAGGAAATAGCACAGAACTATCAGGCAATGCTGTGGAATTCCTAGGAAATAGCACAGAACTATCAGAAAAGAGTTAGGGTTAGGGTTAGGTTTAGAGTTAGGGTTAGGGTTAGGGTTATATCATGCACAGATATTTACACATTAAGTACATTTTAACTATGCATAATCACATTATAATAATGTGTAAGTGCACATGTATTTACTAAGTAATGTCTATGTAAAGACACAGTAAGTAGAGACGATGAATATAAAGTGTTACCCAAACAAGCCCGTGGGCAGCAATCAGGTTCTTTCTTTAGAGTACTGGGTGCATTTATATACCATTCAGCATTTCAATTGATATTTTACTCCTTTGTTGTGGTGCACAGAAGTTTCTAATATAAAGCAGTACCTTCTGGAAGGCGTTTGAACTGTCTGGAAGCCCTGCAATGCCAAACATGTCACGACTATGCAAATATGTGTTCCAATCATTTCCAGTTTAACAGACAATCATTTTTTTATTATTATTAAAAATGAATGAAAACAAATCTTGTTATTTCAGGAATGTTGGTAGCCTTTGAAGGAGGGAGTACTTTTATTTTGTAACACAAGAGATCTAAGAATCGCTTAGGGCTGCCTGCAGGAAATGTAAAGGAATTGCTCCCTACAACTGTCACATGAAGGCATTTTTCTTTTCATTAGTATGCAGCAGCCTAAAGATTTGCGCTGTTACGGCTGTTGTATTAGCTACCCACAAGGCACAGACTAAGCCAGAGCATCTGTCAGGTCTGAATTTGACATTTTCTTCTGCCACCCTCATAAAGCATTACCAGGAGTAACCTCGGATATTCCTGTGCTACAGTCTGATGGCTTGGTATGAATACAAATTTACCAGGATCAAAACTTTTTTTTAGAATTAAGCGAGACATTTCTTGTCTTTTCTTTTTTTTTCTTTTTTTTTACTTTAGCTTTGGTTCTCTGTAGTGCTTCGATGTGTTTATGAAGTGCATGACAGCTTGTGAAAGCTCTTGTCAATTTATTATTTTCTTGATCATTTTTCAAAGTTTTTTTGGCTTCACATGCCACCTTTGATTTACTACTTAAGTGCTGTGACTAACCATGGGTAATATCCGCTTGGTAAGTAAGATTTTTAACATTGCACACATTAATCCCATGGCTTTCCCTTGCTTCTTTAATAACTTCTTTGGATGTTAGGAATAGCAAGGACATACACGGGATGATCTTGTCTTCAAGTTCATCCTGCTCCTTTGGTTTTCCAGATCGCTTTCTTTGAGATGAAACATCCCGACTCTTTAGATATTGCAATCTGTCTCTGCATCTTCATGTAGACTTGAGTTTCTGTTGACAGCTGTCTGTTTCCCCTCAGTCTGGATCAGAACCCATTTGGGAGCTACATTGTGAATTCACTAATGTCCTTGCCGTTAGAGAATTCTTGCGTCAGATTCTTTCATGTGAACCATTTTCACAAGCATACTGCTGTTCTTGACCATCTTATTGCTTGATGATGCAGTGTACATTGAGCTATAAAGTCACCCTACTGAAGTTTTATTTCACTGGTAAAATTGTGAGCATTAGTTATGTGTTTAATCAAGTTCATGCAAACATGGAATCTATAAGAGGCCATAGTTTACCAGCCTGTGTATACATGGCAATTCCCAATCCTGGTATACTGTGACTGCAGTCTCATTAAACAAACATTATAACGGTTACCATTGACAGAAGCGTTTGGTAAATGACTGATCAAAGTCAGACAGAGCAGAGGCAGCGTTTACCTGACTAGTACTTGTTATCTAATAGCTCAAACTAGAGGGCTCACTGAGTATACTTGGTGAAAACTATATCAAGTATCAAAGCCTTGACTCAGCCTCACAGGTTATCTGCTAGAAAGACAGCACACACACTTTATGTGCCCAGCAGTTACTATAAACCAGAACTTCAAAACTCTTAATCAGATTTGTAAGGTACAAATTACAGGAAACATAACCAAGAAGACAAACGTTTCAGCTAGTGCCTTATTCAGCATACCCTATCAACCCTTTATAACAACCAGTACAGGGGGATTAGATATGTCAGAACTGATAGGTGCTCATTTTATTTGGATAGCTTGACTGTATTGGTGGCTCTAATATAACTCCTACCTTCTATTAATGCCGTTTTTTTATATAGTGTCACTGATTTCCTCTAAAATCAAATCCTTACCACCACAATTCTCCTAACTTCACAAGGGCAGGCAGCCCTGTGTCTGTAAACCACTCTGTGCATAGATTTATACACTAACTGCCCTTCAGGCTAGTCACTTTTACACTGATTGCTTGTGTCCTCCATCTGAATGCCCCAAAGCAGTTATGATTGGAGTAAGAATCCTTTTTGTTTGCTTCTTATTCAGCATCCTAAAAGTGGTAAAATGTATAAGAGCCCTATTAATACTGACAGATAGAATTAAATAATCCAAGCAGATCATTATCTCTAACTCCACATTATAAAACTGTGACCCCAGGACTTAACAAGTCCTTTAACACATCCATCGAGATTTCTTCAAACTCTCAGTGGCAAGTGCACGCTTAACCGCTGTTTTAATAAGTGTCCCCAAGCCGAGTTTCCTGACCAGAGAGGAAAGCAGAGGAAAACAATTAAAAGGAAAACAGTTTTACTGTACTGGCCCTGTGGGCACAAAGTGAATAAACTAAACTAAATTAATAACATAAGGACATAATACAATTTATGAAGAAGAGGGGAGCATTGGACCCAGCTGTAATTGTCCATTTCTTAATAGGTTTGATCTTAAAAGTCAATTTAAATCACACTTTTAACTTTAGGCTCAAACATTCCTCAAATTGAATTCTGCATAGTGACAGTGGGCTAAGTTATCTGGTACAGAGAATGCTGTTTTGATGTTCTTTTGTGACATGCTTGCCCTTATAGTAAAGTGGGCACCTTCAATCCCCATTGCTTCCATGTGTATATAGATAGACAAATGAATGGTTAGCCCAAACACAATCCAGTGAAGATTGTTTTCCTTCCTCTACAGGGGACATTACACAAGCAGAGACACGGCTATCCATAAAAAAGACAGGTAAGCTTGGGGATGAGACTTCTAATGTGCAGACTTCTAATGAGCCACTACCTTTAGGACATTTACAAATGAACACAACATTAAATATGGCGCTGCTGCATGGTGCTGATGCACATTTTTGCACTGAACCAGTTTTAATGAATCCTGTCTTCAGGCTCATGTGCGTCATTTAAATGAATGAATTAACTTGGAGTTATTTCAGTGAGACGGTGACTAGGATATTCATTGAGTGCTTTTAAAAAACAACAACAACAAAACAACACAGGATTAATTCTTGTCTGTTGGAGTAGATCATGCCTGGTAGACACTTTGTGTCAAATGTTAGGTCTATTGCTTTACATTCACTTTCATTAATTACAAAATCAGAAAAAACACTCATCTGTATCATTTATTTACTCCATATATATATATATATATATATATATATATATATATATATATATATATATATATATAAATATATAATCAATATTGTTTTCAATCTGTATATTATGACATTGGTTATCAATGAGTCTTTATGATCTTTGGAAATCATACAAATGTATCTTGTGGCAGGGTGAGGTTCCCCTGTCATATTACTAGTAGAGTGTGTGTAATCTGGCAGGGATAGGGTTAAAGCTCAAACTGTTGCTCTAATGATGTAACCCAAGGAGACCCAACACAACATGGGGGCTTAGATTTTAACAGCTGTGACTTTCCTGAGGGAGGAAGAAGGAAAGTCTGGAAAATCAACATGCAGCACTCAAATATTTATCTCCTTTTATGGAGATGCCCATTGTATAATTCAAACACTTCACTATGGTTCCACCTTTAAAAGTAATCTTATAGTTATGCAGTTGGAAAAAGAAAATCTCCTGTTATTTTTTATGGGCTGAAATTCTTTCCAGGAAGCTTGTTTTATTCCACGCTTAATATCATTCAACTCATTTCCTGAAATGAATAATAATGAATGGCTGAACAGTTTCTGCCAATACTCAAACGGAATTAGAAACTATATGGTAATGTAGAGTTGTGTTTCTTTCTAGGGATATATATATATATATATATATATATATATATTAGTATTTGGCTCCATCATGGCCTATGTTCGTTCCTGGAACATATTCAATTTTGAAAATACCACATAATATGACAGCTTGACAAGGATTTTGCTGCTGATTGAAATCACTTCCACAATGGCAAAATATAATTTCAGACATCAGTGGAAATCCCTTTTTAGCTTCGCTCCCAAGCAGGACTCATATTCATCATTGTGCAGTTTGACAAGGCATATTAATGCATATTTGCCTGTGTGTGTAGTGGGTGGTACAAAATTGTACAAGCCAGATTTGCGTGCATGAATGTCCTTGACCATTCAGATTAGTAATTATATTCGGGTGAATATGAAAAAAATAATGAATCTGACAAAAACTAATTTTGATACCCATTCTTCTGAGATTTGCACAGTGGACATCAAATGTGTCTGCACTCTCTGATCACACTGAGTGCTTTGATAGGGCACGCAATGTTAAAGGAAGTTCACAGTTTGTATGCCGTACTTTCTGTAGTCTGTTATACTTGCTCTTCATTTCATACCACCCTACAATGCCATTTCTTGTCATTAACCCCAGTTTAGATAGAGATAGATAGATAGATAACACATTAAAATACTGCACTGCACTGTTTTCGAGAGTGCTTGTTTCAGAAATGCTCCTATGTGACCAACATAGAAAATGGAAGTGCTCAACATTCTGAATGATTTCATTACCAATATCCCCTTAAAAGCATGCTTGAACAACTCTTTATGAACTGCAGGAAAAAACACAATACAATGCGATCTGTTAAAGAGTGAATGGCTTAAGAATGTTATATGTTTTACCTTGGACAAAAAAGGGCATTTTTACCTTCCCTTTCACACTAACTAACATATATGACAGATCAAGCTAGTTATATTCTGCCTTTAATAACAAAAGAAAGAAAAAACTGCCACTATAAACTACAGATCATATTAATTCAATAAACTGCACGCAGAAGTGGGATTAAAACCTTCAAATCAATACAAAAACACACCCTCAATGTGAGCTGTCTGACAGAACTTTAATTTATAAACGACTCGGAGCTCCAATTCCAATTACATTGAGAAACTGATATTACCAAATCTTATCATTCAATATTACTCAAATTGGTATTTCTGTAATCAATATTTTGAAATGCACACAGCATGTCTGAGAGACTTCAAATAACTCACAGAGGAGAGCCAGCATACATCTTAAAATGGAATGTTACATTTTAATTTCAAAATGATTATTAGCTTTGGAGACCATGTGGAACAATTGAAGGTTACAGTAAAGTGAAATTGAAATTGTATTGAATGATGATGCAACCCTCCCTGTGAGAATTTAATTTCAGCAAAAGAGCTATGATGGTAATATATATATATATAGAGAGAGAGAGAGAGAGAGAGAATACTTGGCTCATTAGTTACAATTTTTCTTGCTATCTTGGTAGGCTACACATATAATGCCAAGCAAAAAACAGTACTAACAAAATAAAAAATAAAAAAAAAACAATGTGGCATTCCTATTGAGTTAATTAGCTAAAACTAAAGACAAACTAAACGAACCTTAACGTTTGTCACAAACAATTAGGTTTGTGTTAAAGACATCCATTTTAGCTGTACCAATGAGACTCAAGATAAATATCCATTTGTCATTTACTTTATTGCAGGCATCTGAATAAAACATATCCATATATTTATTTATTTATCCATTTATATTTATTTATTTTTCTCGCTACATCAGAATTAAGTTTTAAAACAATATTTCATGTTAAGGTTTCCTATGTCTATTGTAGTGAATTTGACTGTAACTACAATGTATCACTTGCAGTACAATGCATTGTTAATCAGTTTAACACAATATATTAGGTATCAGCATAAACTTTGAATTATATCTTGTGTGTTAATTGTGCGGGAATCCCGAACGTAATTATTTCTTACACAGTTTGCGTCAATATGCTCTTTCCCAGCGCATCACTAAAAAGCCGTCTGGCTTCCATTTATATTTCACATGGTGCTTAAGATATATAATTCACATTCCTATGGCATTATCACCTTGACAGCTCTGAAGAGCTTATTTCCAAGTCAAGCAAGAAAATGTCAAAGTTAAACATGTATAATATATGACATTTAAATAGTACAAAAGAATGAGATTACGGACATGAAGCAGCCTCTCTAACCTCCATAAACAAAATTTAATAACAGTAACCCTTGGAGAAATATTTGTTTTATGCTTAAAAGCCTCTAAATTAAAAAAAAAAAAAAACCATTGCAGTTATGAGAATGCCATTATGAGAACGATCAATGGTTCAAAGAGAGGTCAGGGTAACAATACTTTTCAACTGAGCCAGTTCATTTCCTGTGTTCCAGAACTGGAAATAAAGTTTCTGATAGCTCTGCATTTACATCGATAACCATTTGCACATACTTGAGTTTTAATAATTAAAAAAAGAATGCAATCATTTTAATAGCGTAGGTGACTGCATTACAGATTGAGGTTTGTAGTAGATTTTCTTGCAGTTTTTGTCTGATTTAAATGTGCTGAAACACTAAATGTTACCTTGTTTGCATGTCTTTGCATAATGCCATGGAGGTGGAATGCATGTTTTATAAAGAAAGACACATCTTTTTAAAGTGTACTTCTGTATACCATGGTACAAGCAAAGTAGGGTGTAGTAAAGTATTATAAAAGCAGTATGAAACCTGGTAAAGCACAGACAAATCATATTAAGAGTGTTCAAAAAGGATGTAAAAACATGGTCAACACCTACCTTGTTAATGCATAGCAAAAGTGGTCAACATGGTCTTATAAATGCATAGCAAAAGTGTCAGAAAACCATTGTAAATGGCAAAAGCAACGTTTATAAGGTATAGTGAATAAAAAGAAATAGAAAACAGAATAATGAATGACCAGACCCATCTCCAGAGATGTTATATAAATGCTGTAATAATCCATCGGGGAACATGGGGCATGTTAGCAAGAGCTACACAAACAAATAAGAACATCTTTCTTTCATCACTTCCCTGTTAAGACATACTCAACAGGTTTGGAGACAGACAATTTGATCAAAATGGGAGCTGAAGTCACAAACCATCACTGGATTGTGAGGCTGCAGAAATAGCCAGCCATTCAATTCTGTTTTATAAAAAGTGCTTGAAAGGGAACCAGTGCCAAACAGCTAGCTGAACACGTTGTTATATCTCTGTCCATTTACTAACACTCCGTTATGTGTGCATTCATAAAGTTCCTTCAAACCTTTTGAGGTTGCTTATTTTAATAAATCAATATATATATATATATATATATATATATATATATATATATATATATATATATATATATATATATATAGTGTTGCAAATGTGTTAGAACACATCAAGAGCTGTTATTAATATCCTTTATATACCTACCTGCATGAAAACCTCAGGTTGTGAGAATTTCAATATCCACTCAGTAGTCAGTGATATAGAAACAACAGGCACGTGTGTGTGAAAATGTTAGGCCACTTTGTGCTTTAATTAGGCATCTAAAGCAACTCTCATGGACTATTTTAAAGTAATTGCATGTGTGGCCTATTAAAATGAGACAATCACTAATTTGCCTATCTTGACCATTTTCCTCGGTTTTCAGTAGCAGTGGTTTGTTTTCCTATGCACAGCAAATCAAAAGAACAGATGCAAGGGGTGTTCTAATAAATGTGCACGCTGCTGTGTTTATATATCATTTAATTTTTTTGAGTACAGCTTTTGAGCCCAATTGTACTGTAAGATAATAAGTCAGTCAGCTTTATTTTCATGATATGCCATTTCTGAAGAAAACATGGGTACTGAAATTCGAGTGGTGTCATCTTCTTTTAGAGTAACGAGAAGATAAGTACTCTAATAGAATCAGAGGGGGGTCGCGCAATTGACCCTTGAAAGGGAGGAGGCTATTTCAGTATTTTGCACAACCCTAGTATGCTTCATACCAGTGTCTCTTACAGCACAGATGAAAGACGTCGGAAATTCCCCAGGTGATTTGGAATGTGCATGGCATATAAGATAGAACAATCATTAAAAATCTAGAACGTTACAACAACAACAAAAAACACACACACACACACACGCACAGAAAAAAATGTTTAAGAGAGAGGGCCTTATTTCTGAATTCATGTTAATTAAATGATAAAGTTAGAAACTTAGAGAAACACCACCTGAACTGGCAGTGGTCAGGTCCTGGCTAATAAAGCAGAATATATATATATATATATATATATATATATATATATATATATATATATATATATATACATATATATATCAAGGCCGTAGCCAGCTATGATGCATCCAAGGTTAAAATCAGTTAAAATCATACTAATCCTTATTTATTTAGGCTCTCTTACACGTTGCTTTGCTGCAAAATAAATCTGTATATATCTACAACCAGAAGAGGAACGAATCAGTAATCTCAGGATAGCATAGCCTTTTGGTTCCATAATAACCCACACTAAAGCAGACAGATATAATAGGAACTAAGTGAGGTTCCAGTGGATTCATCATACAGTCATTTCAGACTGCACTGCTGTGTGCATCCACTCTACACCATGCTGAGTTCATGATGAACTTCATTTAATGTCTTGTTTTTTTATTCTTCTGAGGCAGGATTTCAATCTTTGAACTTGCTACCATAATAAACTAAATGAGCCACCTTTCTTCCCTCCCTCCCCAGTCTCAGTACTTTATTCATATAGTGAGAATTAGGTTTGCTTTGGAACAGCATTCACATGTATTTTCCATTGGCACTGCTATTATATGCACACACAAAGTGATTACAATGAGCAATACTATATATGTTTGCTTATAATTACGGTTTAAAAAATATTGCAAGAACTAAGTGTGATTTATTTAAACACATTGTCTGGGGATAAATCTATTTCCCACTTGCTTGGTGCTGCTGAAATTGGCAATTTAGTCTAGATAGACAGCATTTTACTGTATGGGAAAGATCGAGGCAACAGTCTGACTAATGAGTGGAATGCTAGGTAGTTATGTTCTAGACAACGAGGGGATTGCATCCATACCTGCCAATCATTTCATAAAGGATTGCCATTGGCTTGTGAAGTAGGAAATGAATGCTAATTAAGTGCATTGTTACATATATTGTGCAAAACGATGTACACGTTAAGTACATTGTAACTATGCATAATAACATGGTAATTATGAATAAGTACACATGTATGTACTGTGTAACTACTATGTAAATACACAGTAATTAGAGCCACGTAATGTAAAGGGTTACCAGATATCTTTCAGCCTCTGTGTTACAATCACTGCCAAAAGTATACTGATAAGACATGTTATGAACCTCAATGTCTTTATGTGATGTGTTTTGTTTTTTTATATACATTTAGTCTTTGCCAATTATTTTTTTTATTATTTTTTCCCAATTTGGAATGGCCAATTATTTTATTATGCTCAGCTCACCGCTACCACCCCTGCGCTGACTCGGGAGGGCGAAGACGAACACACACTGTCCTCCGAAGCGTGTGCCGTCAGCCGACTGCTTTTTTCACACTGCGGACTCACCATGCAGCCACCCAAGAGCTACAGCGTCGGAGGACAACGCAGCTCTCGGGCAGCTTACAGCCAAGCCCGCAGGCACCCGGCCAGACTACAGGGGTCGCTGGTGTCACCAGGGAATAGTTTACCTTCTTAATTGGACCACTGTAACATGTATGAATTCTCAGGAGGGGCGGGAAATGCAAACAGCAATTTAACAAAACGCTCAGTGACCTTTACGAACACAAAACACGAAACCTCCTCCAAGCTGCTTTGAAGCAAGCTAAGCAACATGTTAATTACACCCAGGTTTAAAAAAAAAAAATCTAACTGATAGCCTTTTTATATGTGACAGGATGGAGGGCCCTGTCCCTTTGTGTGACAGCTGTGAGCGCTCCACTTACACAAACAATAACAATGCACACACATAGCTTACAGTTACTGTCTGCCAGCAGCAGTGCTTTGAAACATTGCATGAGAGGCTTTAGCTGACCTGTTTTTGTTTCCTATTGTGTATTTGTAGCAGTGCTGTGGCATGCAGCTAGCATTACCTCTGGGCCAAATAAAAAGCTCCACCTTACCCCCCACATTATATTATACAGAATCTGTTATATTTACAAGAGACATTTGCAGTAATGCTACAGTGTCTTTTTAAGTAGAAACGTCCCTCTTCCAAGAATAAACCAGCGTAAACCTCAAGAGATGATATACATCCTATGGTTCTAGCCCTTTGATTCACCAGCAGTGAGAAAGCTGAGATTAAAGTGGCCTGGTGGTGGTTCTATGTAGACTTGCGATGAGAACGGAAATGCAGACGCTTTTTTATTTTATGAAATTTGTTCTATTTCTTGTTGAGGAGCAAGGCTGGATCGTTCAGAATCTCAACATATTGAAGGGTGTATGGTGTTTTACCACATTAGTAATGTATACAGCAGTATGGATACAACAGCATGCAGTATGTGTCACACAAAGTGATACTTTCCTGTAATGAAGTGAATTGACCTTGAAAAAAACATTGAACCTGGGCAGACAGGAAACCAATCAAACCTCTTTTTGCAAAAGCGCAGTTCCTGAAAAAGACATCCTGCTGCTATTAATGCACATTAGATCCCACTCATATTATAATTAATAGATACTACAGTCTTTACCCGACTGAAGGGCAGCCTTGATATTTGATTAGGATACATTCTCCTAGTAATTATTTACACTGTACTCAGAATCTGTCTTTGAAACAAGCTTTTTTTCACCCATAGTCTGTTATGGGATGTGGCAGCTGACAGCACACAGGCTTAGAAAAGCAATTTCTCTTTAGCACAGTTGCAGTTTGGTCAACAGAAAACAATGACAATTGTGTTTCTTGTTCAAGGGTAGAAATTGATAATTTGATCCTGTAGTATCAAGTCATTTAAGAGTCAGAAATACAAATAACTAGAAGGCAGATCATTATTGATGCCCTTTTTTTGTGACTGCTTTTTATAATCACTTGTGGAACAAAAGACTTTCTTTTTGTTTATTTTTTTGTAATTTGTAATTTGTCCTTAGGGGTTGATTTCCCCCTTTGTCGTGAAAAAGAGATTTCAGTTCATCTGACATATATTGAAACATGAAACATTCAGAAAGCAACATTCTTTGCTTATGCCTCCATTTGAATATGGTACTTGGAAAACAGTAGGTAACGAGGGAATTAGTTATAGACAAATAGATCATTTAAACATACAACTTAACCAGATAGGGCAGCATCTACTTTGTGAAACAATAACCCCAGTGCACTGAGATAAGAGCATGGGCAGGTTGCTTAGTGCTGCCTTCAAACCTGGCCAATCACAGGCTGCTCCCTCAACAATCTGTTCCATTGAGATAAAGATGCAAAGAAAACAGCAGGTAGGGCACAAAGGATGAGGCCTCGGCCAAAAACAACCAGTGCTAGAAAAAGCAGGTTTTCATAGAAAATTGAAATGCTTTTTTCTGAGCTGAGTAAAGCTTGTACAACAATATACAACACAGTGTACGCCCAGCAAGACCTCCGATTCCTGTGGAAGTGCAGATCTTTGAATGGAAGGCGAGTATAATGCAGCATATATTTTTTGGAACGCCAAGGTTGTTCTCCTTTGGTATCAATGAAATCCAATACATCCATTATCTGTGTTTTGGAGAGTGAAAAGATCATCTGAGTGATTCAGTATTGGGCAGACAATTGGCATTACGGCATTAGTGTTCTGAACAGAAACACATTTTAGAATGGCTTTAGAAACTACAGGTGCAAATAATACAATCTGGGGGAAAAAACGACATTTTCACTGAGACTGTTACAGATTTGTTTGCTTCATGCCATGTGTACTTGGCGTCCCTGGTTTTCCTGGTCGGAGGACAACACTGTGATGTATTTGTGTAATGCAAGCTGGGGAAGCATCGCGACCCTGATAAGAGGCTTTTCACACTGTAGTTTTATAAATGTTTACTCTGTGGATGCTGAGAATTTCTATATTGAATTGATCACAATGTCTAACAAAATAATGTGCAATTTATAGATTCTTTCCGTTTTGTTATAAATCCCAGTAAGTAAGAATACAAAGAATGAAGGTTATCATTTTTCTTTTTTTCCAGTGCAACCTATATATTCAAGACCAGTGGACTCCAGTGGAGGCCCAAACAACTACAGCAACGTGATGGAAATGTGGGTGGCAGCTTTACTGACTGCAAAACGTTTTGTCAAATACAACATAGCTACCGTTGAACTGCAGTGCTGTGAACACAGTGACACGAGCATGGGGAGAATCAGGCTGTCTATAATGCTAGCTAACATACTTCATCCTGAAGCCCAGCACAGCATTCCCTTCAAACAGCCACGTCATGTAGTGATGTGTAAGAATCCTGCAAATAGGGATTAGCTGCCCTGCATGTGGGAAGATAAAGGGCAGTCATGTAAGGCTGTAAATGGACAAAGACCAACAAACATTCCGAGTAATCTCCCGGAGGTCCGCAGCCTGGAAGAGGGCAGGCTTGGAGGAGGAGTGGAGTAGCATGGACACCCTTGTACTGAGCAAATAAAAGAAAAAAGATAAGCTGACAGCTACTTGGTTCACTGTCAGATCTGAATTCTCAAAACTTTTAAAGATTTTTTGCTTTGATTGGTTTCATTTTGACCCCACATCGAAAAATAAAAGATCCGCATTGGTAATAATCACAGCATTTGTAGATTGGAAAATGAAAAAAATCATAGATATCAAATAGTAACTGTATCATTTAGGAACATTTAATATATAAAGAATAGAAAGTTGGCAATTAAATATTGCAACCAACTTGCTTGTCATGTGCTGCATATTATCTTTCACTTGGCAGAAATCTTTGATATCTGCTGTTCAATTTTTAATAGAAATATGTGGGATTGTAATTTGCAGCTCCCATTTAAATAATTATTACTGCTCATTTGGATGAGACGTAAAACTAAGGTCCTATTGTAAGTGACTCTGCAGCAGCAGTTGTGATGCATCGTTCACCCCCTAGCCTCTGTAAGTCGCTTTGGATAAAAACGTCTGCTAAATGACTCATTAATAATAATGTATTTTGCTGGAAGAGGCAACACTGCATCATGTTTTACTCTATGTTTGTAAATTAAATTAAAATCTTTTGTTTTTTTAAGACATGCTTTGTCATGGAAACTATCTAAAAACGAATTAGGTAATCAACATTTTGAATAATTTGAACATTTGTTTTCTCAATAAAAAAGCAAGAAGGTTAACACATTACATTACCATTAACTACACTGTAATTACAATGTAATAACACAGTGATGGGGCATAGGGCTGTGTTTTTAGTCTTTTGTATTTAAACTGTAGTTAAACACGTGATTGTGTAATTACAATGTAATTACTATGCAGCCATGCACACAATCACAATGTAATTGCTCTGTACTTACACACAATATAAAGTGTTAATAATGTTATATAACTCATCTATCTTCCCAAGATCTATCTTCCCCTTTCTAATAAATTTTATCTAAAATAAAGTGCAAAGCAGCTGCACTATAAAAGCTTTTAAGCTACAATTTACTACACTATATGGACATCAACATGGAGACTGAGATAATTACTTACATCAAGTATTATATTAAGCGAAGAAAGAAAACACGTCCTCCCACCGCCAAGGTCTAAATGCAAATGCTGTTCAAGGACAAGATTATCCTAGCAATATGTTTCCTTTCTCTAATGGTAGGTGACAGGAAACAGGGACCTTTACAATTTAAACCGCTATGCCCTCAGTGCTACTGCCAGTCACGTTTGCTCAGGAAATGAACCTGTATTGTAATGTTTGCAATGAGTTTGTTGCTCATAACCTGACTTCGTGTCACATAAAACCACTTCTACTCTGATTAACCACAAGGTTTTAACTGTTGTTTGAAGGCATAAAACAGTACATGTTCATCCAAATGATATCTATATCTATTTCTCTCTCTCTCTCTCTCTCTCTCTCTCTCTCTCTCTCTCTCTCTCTCTCTCTCTCTCTCTCTCTCTCTCTCTCTCTCTCTCTCTCTCTCTCTCTCTCTCTCTCTCTCTATATATACAGTACTGTGCAAAAGTTTTAGGCAGGTGTGAAAAAAATGCTGTAAAGTAAGAATGCTTTCAAAATAGACATGTTAATAGATTATATTTATCAATTAACTAAATGCAAAGTGAGTGAACAGAAGAAAAATCTAAATCAAATCCATATTTGGTGTGACCACCCTTTGCCTTCAAAACAGCATCAAGCATCAATTCTTCTAGGTACACTTGCACACAGTTTTTGAAGGAACTCCGCAGGTAGGTTGGCCCAAACATCTTGGAGAACTAACCACAGTTCTTCTGTGGATTTAGGCAGCCTCAGTTGCTTCTCTCTCTTCATGTAATCCCAGACAGACTCGATGATGTTGAGATCAGGGCTCTGTGGGGGCCATACCATCACTTCCAGGACTCCTTGTTCTTCTTTACGCTGAAGATAGTTGTTAATGACTTTCGCTGTATGTTTGGGGTCGTTGTCATGCTGCAGAATAAATTTGGGGCCAATCAGATGCCTCCCTGATGGTATTGCATGATGGATAAGTATCTGCCTGTACTTCTCAGCATTGAGACCATTAATTCTGACCAAATCCCCAACTCCATTTGCAGAAATGCAGCCCCAAACTTGCAAGGAACCTCCACCATGCTTCACTGTTGCCTGCAGACACTCATTCGTGTACGCTCTCCAGCCCTTCGGCGAACAAACTGCCTTCTGCTACAGCCAAAAATTTCAAATTTTGACTCATCAGTCCAGAGCACCTGCTGTCATTTTTCTGCACCCCAGTTCCTGTGTTTTCGTGCAGAGTTGAGTCGCTTGGCCTTGTTTCCACGTCGGAGGTATGGCTTTTTGGCCGCAAGTCTTCCATGAAAGCCACTTCTGACCAGACTTCTCCGGACAGTAGATGGGTGTACCAGGGTCCCACTGTTTTCTGCCAGTTCTGAGCTGATGGCACTGCTGGACATCTTCCGATTGCGAAGGGAAGTAAGCATGATGTGTCTTTCATCTGCTGCAGTAAGTTTCCTTGGCCGACCACTGCGTCTCACGGTCCTCAAGCGTTGCCCGTTTCTTTGTGCTTCTTCGAAGAGCTTGGACAGCACATCTGGAAACCCCTGTCTGCCTTGAAATTTCTGCCTGGGAGAGACCTTGCTGATGCAGTATAACTACCTTGTGTCTTGTTGTTGTGCTCAGTCTTGCCATGGTGTATGACTTTTGACAGTAAACTGTCTTCAGCAACCTCACCTTGTTAGCTGAGTTTGGCTGTTCCTCACCCAGTTTTATTCCTCCTACACAGCTGTTTCTGTTTCAGTTAATGATTGTGTTTCAACCTACATATTGAATTGATGATCATTAGCACCTGTTTGGTATAATTGTTTAATCATACACCTGACTATATGCCTACAAAATCCGGACTTTGTGCAAGTGTACCTAGAAGAATTGATGCTGTTTTGAAGGCAAAGGGTGGTCACACCAAATATGGATTTGATTTAGATTTTTCTTCTGTTCACTCACTTTGCATTTAGTTAATTGATAAATATAATCTATTAACATGTCTATTTTTGAAAGCATTCTTACTTTACAGCATTTTTCACACCTGCCTAAAACTTTTGCACAGTACTGTATATATATATATATAATGATACACAGTATGTTCTTATTGATGTATATATTCATAGCATAAACAGGATATGTCATGCAAACCCACATGTCTTGGTCAGAGTGCAGCGATAACAAACAAGCCCTTAGGCACACACAACATATCTTGTTTATGCCACAAATGTTCACATTTTCTATGAATAAAATATCAGTAAGAATGCTGTAGCTACCCAAACTCATTTGAAGATGTTGTAAGGGGTAATGCGTTGTAGGCAGTATGGAGCATGTCCCTTCTAACAGGTGAGCTGGGTGTAGAGAAGTGCCTTCTTCCTGTAAAGTCTCTTTGAAATTCATCAATTTAAATATTTACATCATTATTTCTATCGTAAATGATTTGTCCTCTCTACCTTCAGGCAACCAGGGACCGAGGCAGATAGGTAAGTTCCTGCTTCAAGTAATTTTAAGCTAACTACATTTGGTAACATTGTAAGGCGGTGTTTGAATTAGCTGAGTTAGTGTGTGATTAGTACCAGGTGAGTGGTTAAATTGATTAGAAGTTGATTTGCTATTTGATTGGTTTCCACACAGTTTAGTTGGTTCTTTTGCCACGCAGTCGTAACATTTAATCAAGCAGCCTATTTCAGCGCCAGCAAGAAGCGCCAGCAAACCGAAGAGCCTCAACAAAAGAGCCGGGAGTCTAGCTGTGGGAGTCCAGCAAGGGGAGGCCTGCGCCGAGGCGCTGTTGGAATAGATCCAAACCTAACAGTGCTCTGGAAGAAGCCATCTACTAGTCAGGTCTGTACCCTCCACCCCACTGCTCCTACTGTGCCTTTTGTCTTGCCTGTCCTGCTATGACTGTCTCTCACATCCCTGTTCTGTCCTCTCGTCCCGTCCTCTGCCCTCTCTCCGCTGCTGCTCCTCCAACCCCTCTAACCTCATCCCTCTGCCTCTCCCCCCTCCTGCACACTCTCTGGTGCACTCTGGAACTGTCACTCTTCTGCTAACAAAGCTGATTTCATCTCTGCCTTTGCCTCCCACCTCTCTCTCGATTTCCTTGCTCTCACTGAAACCTGGCTGTCCCCTGATAACACTGTAACTCCTGCTGCCCTGTCCTCTCTCTATGTCCTGTCCCATACCCCGCGTCTCACTGGACGGGGAGGTGGGACTGGTCTTCTCCTCTCTCCCTCCTTACTCTTTTCTGTCCCCTCCGATCTCTCCTCACTCTCTGTCAATACCTTTGAATTTCACGCAGTCCAACTAACCTCTCCCTGTCAACTCCTGCTCATTGTACTGTACCGCCCCCCTGGGCCTCTCGCTCACTTTCTGGATGAACTTGACTATCTACTCTCCTCCCTCCCCTCTCTGTCTACCCCAACTGTCCTGCTAGGTGACTTCAACATCCATCTCTCCAACCCCAGCCACTCTGCTGGATTCCTCCCTCTCCTTCACTCCTTCGACTTCTGTCTCTCTCCATCCCCTCCTCCCCACAAAGCTGGCCGTCAACTGGACCTCATCTTCTCCAGGGCCTGCTGCCCCTCCACCCTCTCTGTCACCCCCTGGACCTCTCCGATCACTATTTCATCTCTTTTCTCTGTCTCTCCCCCTCTCCCTGCTCCTCCTACTCCCACTGTCACCTCTCGCGTAACCTCCGCTCTCTCTCCCCCTCTGTCCTTGCCTCCACTGCTCTCTCTCACCTCCCTCCTATCGACTCCTTTTCACAACTCTCCATAGACTCTGCTACCTCCACCCTCTTCTCCTCCCTCACCTCCTCTCTCGACTCCCTCTGTCCCTCACCTCCCGACCTGCTCGCCCCTCCCCTCCCCATCCCTGGCTCTCTTCTGCGCTCCGCTTCGGCAAGAATCACACTGAGATCTGCTGAAAAGAAATGGAAGAGAACCAAACTCCCTGCTGCCCTAGACCTTTACCGCACTCTCCTCTCCTCCTTCTCCTCTACTCTCTCCTCTGCTAAATGTACTTATTTCCAATCTGTAATCCAAGCCTCCACTAACAACCCACGTAAACTATTCTCTACCTTCTCCTCCCTCCTAAACCCTCCCCCTCCTCCTCCCTCCTCTATCTCCCCTGATGACTTTGCCTCCTTCTTCTCTTCTAAAATCTCAGATATCCACAAACTCTTTAACACCTCTCCCTCCCCGCACCTCCTCCTGCTCCAACCCCTACACCCACTGCATCCCCTACTAACTCACCCTCCTTCTCCACCTTCTCGCCCCTCTCAGGCTCTGACCTCTCCTCCCTGCTCCAGGGTCACAAACCCACCACGTGTGCCCTGGACCCCCTCCCCACTCACCTCTTTCAAGCTGCTGCTCCTGCTCTACTTCCCTTCATCTCCTCCCTTCTCAACACCTCTCTACTTTCTGGTCTCTTTCCCTCTGCCTTCAAAAAGCCTCTATCACTCCCATCCTCAAAAACCTACCCTCGACCCCACCTCCCTCCAGAACTACCGTCCTGTCTCCCTCCTACCCTTCATCTCCAAAACCCTTGAGCGGACTGTACACCGCCAGCTCTCTGCTTTCCTGTCCAACCACTCTCTGCTCGACCCTCTCCAATCTGGCTTCTGCTCTGCTCACTCCACTGAAACCGCCCTCCTGTCTGTCACCAACTCACTTAAGTCTGCCCGAGCTGCCTCTCTCTCCTCTGTCCTAATTCTCCTCGACCTCTCTGCTGCCTTTGACACTGTTGATCACTCTATTCTACTGTCCTCTCTCGCTGACCTGGGAGTCTCTGGCACTGCTCTGGCCTGGTTCTCCTCCTACCTCTCCAACCACACTTACCAGGTAACCTGGCGTGGAGCAACCTCCACACCTCACCCTCTCTTAACAGGAGTCCCCAAGGGTCAGTCTTGGGTCCTCTCCTGTTCTCTCTCTACACCCGCTCCCTGGGCCCCTCATCGCATCCTATGGTTTCTCATACCATTTCTATGCTGATGATGCTCAGATTTTCCTCTCCTTCCCCTCCTCTGACTCCACCATCTCCTCCCGTATCTCTACCTGTCTGTCTGCTATTTCCTTCTGGATGCACTCGCATCACCTCAAACTTAACCTCTCTAAATCTGACCTCCTTTTCTTTCCCTCCTCCTCCCCCTCCTCTGATCTCTCTATCTCTGTTCCTCTGGAATCTATCACACTCTCTCCCTCTTCCTCCGCTAAGAACCTCGGAGTCACCCTGGACCCCTGCCTCTCTTATTCCCAGCACATCTCCACTCTGGCACGCACTTGCCAATTCTTCCTGAGCAACATCCGAAGAATCCGACCCTTCCTCACCAACTACGCCACCCAGCTCCTGGTCCAGGCCTTGGTACTCTCCGCCCTAGACTACTGCAACTCCCTCCTGGCTGGCCTCCCTGCAGCCGCCACCCGTCCGCTCCAGCTCATCCAGAACTCTGCTGCCCGCCTGGTGTTCTCTCTGCCTCGCTTCTCCCACGCAACTCCACTACTCCGCTCACTCCACTGGCTACCGATCACCGCCCGCATCCAGTTCAAGACTCTTGTACTAGCCTACAGATGCCTTGACCAGACTGCACCCAGCTACCTCCAGACCCTCATCTCTCCCTACACCCCCACTCGACCTCTCCGCTCCTTCTGCACTAGAAGACTGGCTCTACCTCCTCTCGCTCCCCTGCCTCCAGAGCCCGCTCCTTCTCCACCCTCGCTCCGCAGTGGTGGAATGACCTACCTACAGATGTCAGGACCGCCCAGTCCCTGACCACATTCAGCGCCTCCTTAAGACTCACCTCTTCAGACAGCACCTGTAGAACTCCTCTGTTTCCCCCTGGGACACTTTCACCCTTCCTTAAATTTGCTTTACTTACTCTTACCTGCCCCTATTTTACTGCATTTAATCCTGTACTTCAGAGTACTGTAATCTGCCATATGTTTAAACTGTAGTATTTGGTATTTAATCATATCTTGATGTAACTATCACTGTCACTTATCTGCTGTATTGAATTGTATTTTGTCACACTTGTACTTGCTTGAACTTGTCATTGTATTTATCTTGCTCTTATTTTATTACCTGTACTGTAACACTTGAAATGTATTTGCTTACAATTGTAAGTCGCCCTGGATAAGGGCGTCTGCTAAGAAATAAATAATAATAATAATAATACCAAAACCCTGCATGCACCATTCTAACCCTAGGCATACAGAAACCAGAAAAAAGTAAAACGAGTTTGTGGACAGAATAACTCATAATAGAAGAAACTTTGTGAAACCCTCCTAATATTCTGTGGGTGTTTTGTCTTTAACAGTATTTATATGTGCCGCTAATAAGACCAATGTATGAAGCTTTGCCGGCTGTCAGTTTAGGATTTATCAAGCCATTTCCATGTAATGCCATTATTTGCAGCAGCATTGCTTTTTCAGCTGAAATCTATTGGGATTTCTGAAGAGGGGGGTTGTAGTGTACAGGCTGTGCATATGTTACATGGGCTCAATGAGCAGAAACGCAGCATTTCAGTTTTAGTCTTAATCACAGGAAAGAAACATCATATTAATGGACTCATTCAGGTTTAAGATTTGTGTTTTTAGATGTGTCTTAACCCATTTAGTGCCATTGTCAGGACATACTTCTTTGTCATTGTTTGGAGCATATTTAACTGTGATTTTAATTTTCTTTATTGTTATGATAAATTAATTTTTGTTAACCACACAAGTTACATCTAAATTTTGGTGTTAATTCTGCAAAAATATCCCTTCAGATGCTTTTATGATGCCTCAATATAAAATAAGAAACTGAAGCCTAAAATGACACATGTAATGGTGTTTTCCAACCCACAGTGCTGATAAAGCTCAATTGTCTATGTTTTGAGCTTCATAGCCGGCGTGAAATTTCACTGGTCTGATTATTATGGGAACATGTGTTTGTCCTGAGAAGTGGAAGAGTGAAGAGTGAGGAGTCAGAGACGAACTGGATACGTCTGACACACAAGGCAGTGTGTGTGGTAATGTAGGATCATCAGTCTCTGTTTATCCATGCTATTGTACACTCAATAGTGTCAACTAAGAAAGAATACATGTCCTCCTACCAACAAGATCGAAATGCAAATGCTATCCAAGGGAAAGATCATCCTAGCAATCTGTTTTCTTTTCTCTGCTAGTAGATGACAGGAAAACAGGACCTTTACCATTTAAACTGCTACGCACGCAATAACACAGCCAGCTACCTTTGATCAGGAAATGGCCCTATATTCTAAAACCATACATATTATTAGAGGGTAACACTTTAGTGTCTCTAGTTACTGTGTAGTTACATAGTAGTTGCATAGTAAATGCATGTGTACTTACACATCATTACAATGTCATTATGCATAGTTACTTTTTTCACGATATATGTAATCAGTAAAGGGTTAGGGTTCAGTTTAGAGTTAGGGTTAGTGGGGTTAGGCTTAGGTTTAGAGCTAGGTTTAGGGTTATGGTTCAGGATTGGGTAAGGGTTGGGATTAGGGTTATATCATGCAAAAATGTACACATTAAGTACATTGTAACTGTGCCTAATAACATTGTAATTATGTATAAGTACACATGTATTTACTAAGTAACTACTATGTAAATGCACAGTAAAATACAGACACTTAATGCAAAGTGTTACCCATTAGACAGAGTTTTAATGACATGCCACTAAGATGCACTGACCACTGAAATGAAACATTCCACTTTACTCATATAATTGTATACGCTTCGCTGTAATGGCAGATTTGTACCAACCCTTCTAAAAAGATGAAGAAGCTGCCAGATTATACATGTGTGTTCCAAGAGACATGTTTTAGCAGCCAAAAGCAGCCTGAAGCATTTAATTCTCCCCTGTGCTCACAATGTGGACAGTCTGCCTCAGCAGCTGCTCATGATTCAGGTGTTTGAGTCTATCTAGAGTAGCAGACGGAGAAGAAAACACACTTATGACACCAAAATACTACCCCTGCCCTGTATAAAAGCAGTGTTTAAGTCAGTATTTTTGCCATGGCAGGGAGATCAGAAGAAAACTTGTGCATCAAAGACAGGTAATGTATTTCAAAATCGCTTACAGCTAGGCCTGTTTAAAAGAAATATAATAATTATAGGTATAAGAGAGCCCAAAAGAAGACAGGTTTCATAGATCAAAACAGGCTGAAATATCCTCTCCTCTTCACAGTTCAGGAGATTAACTGCATAATTAAACTTCCATCCATAACTCATTTCTAGGAACTAAATGCTTCAAATGTGTCCTGAATGATCCAGAATGTGTGCAGTCTTGAATATAGAAGCACCTCCTAGCCATTAAAACTAATGAGTCAGTCAGGTGAGGGAAAGTCCATTGGATATCCGTGAAGATGTGGATGATGCAGTTGAGATCTTCACTGTGTAACACAGTGTAATTACAGTGTAGCGAGAGACACGTCATTGTAAACTGTTACAGAGAAATGTTTAAGATAATGCATCAGTGTTAACGCACATATTTACTTTTATATAGAAACTTACATCCTGGCCAGAACCCCTGCATGCACGAGGGTGCTTCTCAAACAGATACATCTAACTGTGCTGAAGTGTATGCAATTCAAAATCATTACACTCGTCATCTGAGCTCCAGCAATTGTTATTTGTCTTCTGTACTTTTCCTACAAACAACACACACACACAGATAATTACAGAGAGAGAAAAGGGGGAACAATATAGTTTCACATCCAGTATCTCTTTCTTGATATTCTGCTTAAACCAGATGCATGCATTGATTACTGTACAGTCCTTGAAAGGAACTATGAAGTTAATTGTAACTATGCATAATAACATTGTAATTACATTGTATTTGCTAAGTAACTGCAATTAATGCAAAGCATTACCAAAGTATTTAACTGATAAGCAATTACCGATGCATTGAGGTTCATGTTAATAAACAGACAATGGACATGCAATAGGAAATGCATTGATATTATTTTTTTTTTTTACCCACGGTAAAACCATCAAGCCAACACCTTTACATTATTGTTGATTTGTTCATGTTTCATAATTCTATATGCCTACACATTTGAACATCATCATAATGAACAGAGAACTGCTCCTACTCTATGTCTCCCTGTACCAGTACTTCGTAAACAGCCCTTTGACACATGCAAGAAACATCTGGCTCTGCGGTATTCAGCAGAGTGTTCTGCGTTATCTCACTTCTCAGATACAAACACGTTTGTAGAAACAGACTCTGCCAGGGGTAATCAAGATCCTGGGCACCATTACCCTGGCAGCTTTGGGATGGGAGCTACATATCTCCTAATGCAAGGGCTTGCTCTCTGGTATATCATAGTCCTAATGTTTTACTAAGCTTCCCCAGACAACATATTCAGGGGCACTTTAGTTCATGCTAGAAATCAGACATCTTCCCTTTACTGAATGCAAAGACATAGTCAGCCCTGGTGATAAGTTTATTGTAACTTTAATGTTACACTTTATCTAAGAAAAGCAATTAGTGATACTGTACTAATACCTCAAGTCACAACCAGAATCAAAAGCACAATCATGGTGCTTTTGTCTTTGCAGTTTCTTTTATTGTTCTGCTCATAATTAAACCATGTATATATACTGCATAAGCACAATATTAAATACATACATTGCCTAAGCATTCCAGTCATGTTATTCCATTGCAGGTACTTTCCTTTGATCAATTCTTACAACCTTAACTTAATGTAGCCCAGAATATTTTGCAGTGAATGTCCGTGAAGGCAAGAATTAAATTTGGGATCTGCCTTGCATTTTTAAAAGTTTTAAGTTAACTTTTCACTTCAGCATGCTATTCACACCGTGCAAATGTGTATTATTTGTATTTCTAACCCTTGTATTATCACATTGCATTGCAATGTATTGTCATGTTTTATTTGTACGTATACAAGAGAAGATTTAACTGTCAGCCTAATTTTCACTGACAAGCATGAACAAGCACAAGTAAGCACAACGTTGACAGGACCATGAACAATACCCCTGCCAATCAGCACCCTCCGTGATTGCTAGGGAATGCCCACTGCCCATCCACTGGATATTTCTCTCAAAACTGCAGATGATTTATTTATTGCAGTGCTTTCTGCTTTCCTAATTCAAACAAGAGAAACTCTTCAATCCTGATTTGTGTGTCTCATTTTGTTTTAATGTGTCCATACGCTGGAATCGCACCTTGCAAGGGCAGAAGTTTAGCTCAAAGGGGAGAGTGCCCAATTCTTGACCACCAACTTATATACAAGCTTTGGCCACCAAGGTACTGTACTGGAAGGTTTACATTAGCTTGACCTTCTCTGAAAACATCCACTATAGGAACTGCTGTTTTTTATTATCTAAGACATTACCATAGAATTGCAGGGGCTGCTTTAAGCTCCACAGCCATCATCGTTTTCAATGCCAACAGGAAACCAGCTCTGACCTAGCACAAATCACATTTTTTTGATAAAATAACCAGGTCACGGCAACAGTTGATCTCAAATCTATTCCTTATTTTATGAAGTTCCTAATAGACTACGCTATGTGACCCAGCCGCTCTTACAGAAGAAATGCTGCACAGCTACAAGACAAAGGTAAATGGTTAAGGAGGGCAGGCGGGTGAGGACAGCCTCTTATTGACAAAGACGCCAATCCTGTAATGCACGTCGGGTTTGTCAGCCCATCATGACGTTAACATTCAATTAAAACGTTCCATTATTTTGCAGCCTCTGAGCACACTACTGTACTTCGAATTTCATATAATCGCAGGAGACATTTGTTACAAAAGATTGCATAACAGCAAAGTCTATATATCCTGTGGCATCTTTTGTTTTAAACTCCGGTTAAAACCACTGCACAAAACAACGTGCAACAAATGCTGTCAGAGAATTAATTCAGGAAAGAGGTTACTCTTGCTGGAATAAGGTCAGCAATTAAATCTTTTTAATGCTACAGGAAACACAGTTACAAACTCCTCATGCAGTACATGTATTTGCCTTGCCGTTTCTATACCATATGTACATTAAATAAAAAGTATGCTTTTATTAGATATACTGTATATCTGGAAGATATCTACATGTAACTTATGTTTATTATAACAGCGGGTTCTTTTTGGATAAATCCTTTTCATCAGTCTACCGTCTTAGTGTTTGTCGTAATGGCTCGTATGTTCATATCTTATTGCAGTCTCCAGGGGTCTGCTTTTTCACGGTCTACACCAGGAGTCTTGCAGAACAGTTTTTGTCTGTATCATATCAAAACAAACACGATTACTTCAGAAGGTGCAATTAGTCATCCTTAACACAACAGAGGGTACATGAGTTCACTGATGCCCGTTCTAATGCCAGTGAAATGGGTTTATGGCCAAAAGACAAACAGATGTCATCGTTGAGGATACATTCCTTCAGGGCAAAAGCTGGTATGGATTGTACAGCACCCTGGGGACTCTTAAAAGCCTCTCTTTGAGTTTTTTTCTTCTTCTTGGCAAGCTGTCCTAAAGCAAGATTCTGAGATCTAAAATGCTTATAATAGGACATTTCTTCATGTTCACAGCAAATCTTGTGATATAACCAATGAACATATATCAAAGTAAAAACATGTGAGGATTCTGTTATATCACTGTATGAAGTATACCAGATTACTGTATATATTAGTGCCAATACATTGCTCAGATTGGCTTTCCCTATGGCAAAGAACTAAAAGATTCTCAACTCAATCATAACAGGGACAAGTAATAATGTGGTAATGGTACTCTAACACTTTAGTTAATGGATATACATTCTACAAGCATGTTTTTAATCATACTATTTCATTTATTAACTACATGGTACTTTGAGTGTATGAGATAACATTCTTCTGAGTAAATACAATCTAAAATGTATATATAAACACTTATGCATGTGATATAAGCACAAAAATGTTTACAGCTTTCAGACAGTATAGCAATGCGCAATGACCACAGGTGGTCGAAAAGTTCCACATAAATTGCAATTCAACTCCTGCAATTTTCACAGTTCTGGTCTGATCTCAAATATAAATCAACCAGGTGCTGAAAAAACTGAGTGAGAGGATGACAATTGAATACCTAAAGATAGGGAGCGTCACAAGTAATATAATCAGCTGTGCCACACGTTTCAGGGTTTGTTACTTGATTTAACTGTTTCCTCAAGGTCCCTATTGATCACAAACCCTCAGGGTGAGAATGCACTTCTCCGCTGTTTTATTCCCCTCTGTTATTCTTCAAAGTAAGCACCAGCCTCCTTTATTCTTCTGTGCTGCAACATTGTGGTTCATCTATCCAGGTTGGCATGGCAGCCACTGATGTTTTCATACCAAAACATTGATCAAAGGCAGAGAGGTGCTCCATCAAAAATCACTGAGCTTTTAAACTATGTGCTCCAAGCAAATAGCAGGAGTTTTTAGGATTTGGTTGCAAATTAAATGTTCAGCTAAAGTTATCCCCTGTAGTTTTTCATATGCTGTACCGTACAGAGTGGCTTATTTTAGAACTGGCTAGTTTCTATTTTCCTTTTCAGTTTTTTTGGGGCATTGCTTAACACGCATGTGGTTTAGTCTTTAATCACTTGGACCTCAGACACCTCAGATATGATCTTCTGTAGAACTTTGCTGGATTTCATCACATTGTGTTCAAAAAGGTAAAAGTGAAGCGAAGCGCATCCACTTTGACACTGCAGGGCCCTCTCATGCAATGTGTTTAATATTCATGCAGTGTTATTAGAGTGCATGCTGTAGTTATTGAACGTATGAGGGAATCTTATTGAGTCTTCTAAAATACATGCATGTCCAGACTATTGAGGCATATGATAGAGAGAATTCAAGCTCTTGTGTTACAATATCAATTTGTTGTATTATAATTAGTTTTGCTTGACCAAAATATTTTATTATGATGTGGCAAAACAATTGCCCACAAGTTTTTGTACTGTAAATTCATAAAGAAACCAAATGTAAAAAAAATAAAAGAAATCCTGTAAGAAAGAAATCGTGCAAATAATGATTTGGAATCTGGCCCTCGATGGCCCTTGGGCCATGTATTATTGAATATCTTTCCAGCTGGAAGAGCAGAGTGCTTTCAGGGTCAGTAATAATAATCACAAGTATCTTTATCGGAAAAAATAGGTTATTTTTTAAGTAATTAATGTACCTGTGTACCCCCTCTTCCCCTCTTACATTCCTCATGCTTATTTACATTGACATGTTATTTGATATAATAATAATAATAATAATAATAATAATAATAATAATAATAATAATAATAATAATAATAATAAACTTTTAGGTATTATGGGTGACAAAAGTGTGCATATGCATGTGTGCGTGTGTGTGTGTGTGTGTGTGTGTGTGTGTGTGTGTGTGTGTGTGTGAGAGGTGAAAGAAATGCTTGCTAATGGTGAAAAATAATCAAAATTAAGACTTACCACATGTGATAGCAGCAGTAAAATCAGCATGTGTATGAAATATATATATATCACGTTCCATTACTGTCTGCACAGAATTCTCTATTCAAAACCCCAGTCATGTTCAAATGTTTACCTTTTATTTCACATGTAGTTACCATATAAACACTATGTCAGTGGTTCAAACAGCAGAGTTGCGAAACCAGCCCATTCCTTGCAATGAACCACTTCTCATCCCTTCATAGACATACTGGTCACAATGCCTTCTTATCCTGCTTGCTTTACCTAGCTACCGCATAGCATGTGAGATCACCTTCCCTTTTTACCAACATCCGAACAAACCAATCACAAATTCCCCACTGGCTGTTAATGCTTTTGTAATACGCTTTAATCTGCATATAAAAAAAAAGTCTTTAGATTTGGTTAGTTCAGCTGTCTAAAGAGTAAATATAGTTATATGTTTTTAATCATTGAAACATCATATTCCCAAACCAGAAGTGAACCCTGTTCTATACAGAGAGAGCCCAAGGCATACACCCTGCGTCATTCAACAGGCATGAAGTGACAATATTGCAAACTGTGGTTTCCAGTAATGGAAATGGAACAAATCAATTAAACCTAATACTAATGGGGTTGTGTGATGAAGTAGTATAGGTTTTATTTTAAACCTATACTCTGTTTAAAAAATATAAAGATTAAAAATAATTCAAATTGAAGACCATGCATTGAAGAATTGATGGACCTATCTCTCCTGTAATATAATGTAATATAAATGCCCAAACGCAATCTCCAGAAGGTAGATAATCCAAAATGTGGACTTTTCACATGTCTTCTAGTGCTGGTTACTGAGGTGTCTGCAGAGTTTACAATAACAACATTATGTAATTCTTGCCAAAATATCAAGAAACATTAAAAAGTACAGAGGGTGAGAAGTCATGGAGTTTGCAGGAGAGAGAAATGTGACTCACAAACAAAGTGAACAGGGAAACGTAATTCAGCTCTTTTGGTGCCTCGGGCACTAATTAAATATACTTAACACTTATTCATTCAGATAAGAAGGCACATATTGCCGTCATCTACAACTTATGATTTAAAGTGAAAAAAACTGGGTTATATTATTATTTAAACTAATTATGTATTGATTAAATGTTATTTTGAAGCACTAAATATTCTATTTAAAAAAAAAGGGTTATCAAAAGTACATGCTAAAAAAGCAAAAGACATATATAACTACAAGAATAAACATTCTATTTACTTGGAAATTCCACACGTACAAAATGTAGTAAAAAAATATATATATTTAAAAAAATTCTGAACACATGTGTATCACTATGAAGTCACATTGTGTGTCACTATGAAGCCACATTGTGTATCATTATGAAGTCACATTGCGTATCACTATGAAGTCACATTGTGGATCACTATGAAGTCACATTGTGCATAACATATGCATCATCACATCCAAAGTAACAGCACCTGCTGGTAACCACAGGGGATTGGGCATGTTTTCAAATGGATCAGTTTTGACATTAGCAGTAGTAGTTTGTTTTACACCCTTATCATGTCTATGAAACCCTCTTCCAAGCAAGAACATGTGTTATTTCAGTAAGCTGTTTCTGTTCTGCTGGTCTCGTTAGCACTGCTCTACATTGGACTGCACCAGCCTTGGCAGACATCACTATGTTAATATACGTTTTAAAGATGTTCATTTGCTGTACATGTGCATGTTGAATAAACACATACACTAAGGAGTACTGCTGTGTATGTAGTGTTTTGTCTCTTAGATCTTTAGATTGCTATATTTGCCAAGTTATTAGTTTAGCTGATCAGTAACGTAGCCACGTAGTCCCATTGGAGTTGAATGAAAAGATCATTTGAAACTGATGTGCTCTCAAATGAATATGAGTTTGCCAAACAGTGAATAAAACTGAATGTATTTCGAATTGGCCGGAAGTGATGACAAATATTTTAATTTGCTTGCTTGAAAATCATTCTGCTTTCTTTCTTGTACATAGCTCTTGCAATGTGTTGCTTTCAGGAGTGGGTGGAGGGAAGGCTGGATCACTATGTGTGCACTGTTTCATTGTTAGTATTTATGTTCGCAGCTATATATTTTCCCACAATGGTGATGGCTGGTCACTTGCAGACAGTGAAGCAAGCTAAGGGTGGAAGTTAATTCCCTCAGTGCAGGGTTGTGACATACCCAGAGTAAAAGGTAAGAATCTAATAATGCCGTTGCATTGAGGTTAAAAATAACTTAGTATTCAATGCTGACATCCCAAAACTTCCACAAACAGCAATATTCTTAAAAGAAAAAGAACCAATAATCTTCAATTCTGACATGGCAAACATGGTTATCTTTTTCAAGCAATATCTGACAATGTCCATAGATATTAACTCAAAACCGAGTGTTGTCTGAGATGCCTTTCAGTTTATTAATACATTAATACCATCAACAATAAAACATACAACAGCGGCTTAAATAACTGTTTAATCAACAGACTATATGACTCAGATAACGGGATAACCCGAGGCCTGATTAATATGGTCTGTAGCAAGTAAAGGGATAATGTCTAAGCTGATTTGTATTTAATAACATATTGATTTAATTAACAGCTCAACAAAACTGACTTTAGAACCTTAATGTTGAACCCGAAATCTTAAAATCCTGAATTTCAAAATGTTAACAACCTTGTTATTAGTATAATTTAACTACTGGACACCGGGCAAGCTTTCATGCAGAGGGCAAAACATAAAAAGCCAATATCCTAAGCAATGCAAATGAACGCGATGCCTTGTTCTGTCAGATATCATAGCACCATGTTAATGATCTAGTTGAGAAAACTCTCAGGCAAAACCAATGCAAATTAGACACTAATGACCAGACTAAATCAATTAAATGGTGTTTCATTTTTATTTTGCTCTTATTTTGTATGATGTTGCTTAAAAGTTCAAGCAAGGTCTTTTAGCCTGTTAAAGCAGCGTGGTGTCTGATCATTCGGGCTGGAACAGATTGACTTCCTATGGCCTTGGGTTCACACATCTCTTTGAGAATATGGCTCGTGTTGGCAAGTTATCATTGTGGTATCCCAGAAGGTTTGTGTTGTATGATGCATTCATATTTTTTAATTTAATACAGTATACTTTAAGATAACAGTATAGAACAGAAAATGTCTACTATTGTGAAATATAAGTCTGTAATCTTTTAGGTGACTAAATAACTGAACTATGCTGTAGTCAGTAGTCTCCACATTCTTAGCTTGGATACAAGCAATTCATTGTTTAAGCACTGTCTGTAAGTAAGTGCTTTATCCATTGCAAACACAGCACCATATGTGAAATTGAATATAAGCCTTTTCCACAGAAAGTGAGACATTTCTGCTGGGTTCCCATATGAAGACATATCAAAGTTTTTCACGCAAGTGGATTGAAAACGGGACGTGTTCTATTATATACTGCTTGTTCTCATCTCTTGTAACTGTAGCCTTTCAATTGTCACTTCATTCCCTTGGGGGTTGTGAGAAAGTGCCTGTTTATTGCTGAAGAAGCTATTATTCTCACTCTGGGTAGATGGGATGGGATGAGTACAGCACACCTATTTTAATCCAAGAAGAAGAACAGTCCAGTATATTACAAGCAAGAACCAATGTACTTGAATGAAGAAGAAGAAGAAGAAGAAGAAGAAGAAGAAGAAGAAGAAGAAGAAGAAGAAGAAGAAGAAGCTGTAATTCTATCTAGTCTTCTATCTATTTTTCTAGCTTCCATTCTCTGGGTTAAACATGTTATGTAAATTGATGGTAGCCTGGCAGCACTGTTAATAAAGAGTTCCACTGAAGTAAATAAGATGCAAGCTCTTCCTCTATACCCTTAAGCTCTTCTTTAATGAAAGTAAAGACAGATTTCCCATCCTCTGTAAATCACATGCTAATTAGTTCCTTCATTGCTGATTCAAATAAAATAATGTCTCACAGGCTTAAAAACCTGTTTTTTTTTTCTTTATATTAGTTTGTGTCTGAGGCATTGCTTCGCCAGTGCCGCTGCCCTCTGCAGCTATTTTGAATTTACATTTTTAGGATATTGACAATGCTGGATTAGCCTTTCTTACTCTCTGCTTGTGTTAATGAAACGTCCTCAAGCAGTTGTTTACTTAATCTGAATTAATTAACATACCAAACATGGGGCTGCATTTCATAATAATACACATATGTCAGCAATTAGATTTTAAAAAAAGCAACAAACAAACTAAAAGCAGCCGCCTGGATTCTCACTTGCATTCTTGCCATCCATACAATGATACAGTACATATCGCTAATACCCAAACACCTTCAGCAACCAAACACCTGCTACTGCAGGTTCAGGGCCCTCAACATGTAATGCATAGCTGCACTCACCCAGCCAAGGACCATGCCAAGACAACATTCAGAGGCAGTTCAGAAGAAAGAAGTTATCCTCCGCGTTTTCTAGCTGTTGATTACAACACAGATTTTAACCCTAGCTATACAGACGACTATGTATATAAAGGTAGCTAGCTGTTGTGTGTTGACCGCAATGAATGCGTTCATCACCGACTGAATGCAAACTGGTGAAAAGCAATGCCAGCCCAGTAGTTTCATTTAAAAGCTAAAGCTTTGTAATATTTCTCTTGCTGGTACATCATTTGAAAATGGCTTTCAAGCTCAATAAATGCCTCCCAGTTCCAAGCTGCATTGCCCTCACAAATCATTTCCGTGTGTAGCAATACATTTTCTGCCACACTGTGCTTACACATATATACATATTTATTTATTCTTGTTATCATTGGTTAATGATCCCACAAGGCTGTTAGTGTTATGTGTTAGCAGTTCTCCATTTTTTATTATGGTTTGTTTGTTTGCTTATGTTTTAATCCCAAAATAAAATTGCAGAAAGTGGGTGTTTTAACAGAGAGGTTGTGTGGGGCTTTCAGCCCCCATTCTTAACTGGACTGTGTGGCTAGCCTTGTATAATGGTTGTCTATGTCATAGAGAATGCTTACGTAATATCTGAAATGTGTCCCTACACAATATACACTGTATATGAAAAAAGGGTTATACTGTACATAGGCTCTGATTATATGACCATGAGGCCCTGTATTGCAAAGCAAGCCCCCAGTTCAAACACATCCCGACACACAATTCCCCAAATGGTAATCTGAGTTATTTGCTTTTTAAAAAAAGAATAATAAGCAAATAAATAAATATGTGTACTTTGTCCATTGAAGATCTGCTAGCAATTTACTATGTGTTTACTATGTGTGGCATGTTAACAACTATAATTACAAAACATCGCTAATGATTGCAAATTATGTTCAAAAGGTTTTGTTCCCAAATGCAGTGTAGCAATCTGTAATATTGTTAACCTTTCTGCTGATTTATTATGAAACTAATTAGAAACTCTAATTATGCCTGTGCCGTTTCTTTTCTGTGCCCAAAAGACCATTATCTAGTTCAGATTAAAAGCATTTAAAAAAAAAAAAACTTTTGCTCCAGTCACGATAAAGGTACTTAAGTTCCATTGGTTGCTTTTATCAAGCTTTGTGGGTTAAGATAAGAGCAACATCTATTACAATAAATGTTTAATGACATCATGGAAAGCTTCATTTGGATGTTTTAGAACACTGTGTTGCTATGGCATGCTATTACTACCCATCTGATATTGAATTTAACATTTGTCCTTTACTTTCTACGAATATTTCCCTATGCCCTTGTGAAGGCTTGCTTGACACGATGATCTTGAAATCTTTCAGGTCACATCTTAAACAGTCATATTATTTAATGAGAGTACAGACATTATTGAAACGAGTGTGAAATATGACACTTTCATAAAAATAAATAAAACATGCATTAAGTCACCACATATTTTGTATCTGCTCGAGATCACATAATACATAAATATCAGAACTGAATGAATTGCTTAATTACAGACCAGCATTAAACCTTTAAATTACATGTTGTAGGCATGAAGAATGAAGGCAGAGGTTCTAATCAATTTTAATGTCTCTTCCACTACCGCAGGTGATGAGCATCAGCGATTTGATTCCTGCCACAACCGTTGTTTTTGTGAGTTAAGATTTTCATTTCATTTATTTTTTTTCCCAGGAAACATGAAAAAGCAGCAAAACAATAGTATTATCCAGTGTGGGTGGAGCCACTTTGAAAATGTATTATACAGGCTGTCTGAGTAATTATCAGTAAAAGTTTCGATTTAAGCAGCTGTCCAAGCCTTATAGCCTTGCACTGTTGGCAGTAGATTATCATTATTATTTACTTTCTTTTAGAGACTTTTGAGGGAAACAGAGGGGAAATGGCCTACCATAATATTGTAGGCTAGCCTATACATTACTATGATTAATGTAGGCTATCAGTGAAAAGGAGCATTAATCATACATATTTGCTATATTAAGCTTGTAGTGTAAGTGTGGGGTACCTGTGAATTTCACTGACAGTGTCACTGACATGCAGTAATGATAAAAAAAAAATCTGAATCTCAGATAACCTCTGCTGAGCACTGACATTATACCCTATGGCGACATTTTCCCCGCATATTAGAAGATTTATGATCCGAAATATGAAATATACTGTAATGTATTTTTATTTGTTTTGTTTTAATGTGTTTTTATTTTAAGAAATATGATATGAAAAACAACCACTGCAAACGCAATCACACTCCTTCAAAACACTTCCATCATTTCTGTATAGGAGTGGATATTTCTGTGTGAGTTTTAAAGTAGAGAACAGAAAAAACAGAAAAAAAATAAAGGATTTAAACTACTGGATACATTTCCACTATGCTTTTGACAGGTTTAAAAAATACTGCATCAGTCGGGGGAAAGAATGAGTAGGCGTCAATGGACCAATTAAGGGCCAGTCAATGTAATAAAGGGGTATTTGGATCAGTCTTTAAAAGAGTGACCTTTTAAGGGTGATATTAAGGGTTATGTCCTTTTGTAAATGTCCCCAGGGCTTGACTGCTCCTGAATCCCCCTAGACATTAGAATAACCTTTACAGCATTGAATATAAGTAGAACATGGCTGGGGCTTTCTTGACAGATTGCATTATCTCTTTAGCTGCAAGGGTACCTGCAACCCAACTTGAACCATTAAAATAAGAATATGCAGGAGTTTATTTGTGCCGGATCACACCGGATCCAAGATCCAAAAATAACTATATGTACATAAACATGTACAATAAATAAATACAAAATAAACAAAAAACAAGTGCTCTTGACAACAACAGTGTCCTTGCTCCTGTTCATCAGTAATAAGGCATGAAATCTGCAAGCAGATGAGAACTTGTAAATCAAGGTCAGTGCTTAGGTCTAGAGCATGAAGTGCAATCAGCTTTTCATTTAGGATTTTTTATAATTCATGTTGGGTTTAAGACACTGATGCAACAAAAGTGTGTTGTAAAAAAAACTGCAACAAATCTGCACTTGCATACAAATCTGCACACACTGTGAAGCAACACATGAGCTTGGTGGAGCAGCTGCACACAAGCCACTCATTGATGGGAATAATGTCTGTCAGCTCCTTCTGTGATGCAAGGAGCACCATCAGTGGACACTGGAGCAGGCATGGAGCATCAGATGAAGTGATTAATCATGGTACACATTATTTAAATCAGTGGACATCTGGAATTGCAGGGAGTGCACTGTGCCAGCAGTGGAAGTTGCAGGTGGTTTGTCACGGATTGGGTCTGCTTCTGTTGGCAAGGACTTGGACCTTGAACAGAGGGTGCCATTAAAGTAAAAGGCAAGCCCTGTCAGAAGAAGAAGAAGAAGACAGAAGAAGAAGAAGAAGAAGAAGAAGAAGAAGAAGACAATACCCAATACCTGTCAGCACTGTGAATAACTTTTTTTGGAATTTGGATAATTCATGAAGGGAAGAGGTTTTCCGAATTTAAACAGAAACCTAATATAACCTTCTCCATACAATTAAGTAACAGAAGGCTTGGCTCCAGCTCATGTCTATTATTAAAAGCATTGTGCATAAAACAGTTAGTCTTGCCAAGCATATTTAACCATCCTTTACTGGCTTCAGGCATACAGTGCACAGAGAATATTGAAATACTAAAATCTATCCATCAGATAACTACTAATTCTCAAGAAAGGCTGAACTTGTTTTAAGAATAAATGTGCACCATCTAGCTGGTATTTTGAAGATGTCTACCTACAGTTACATTGTTGGATGCAATTTCCAAAGCCGTATTACAGGGAATCTCTATAATCTTTTAACACAAGTATCATTGAAGTAAAATGTAGAAACCATCAATCTGTACACTTTAGAGACCTGCTTTGAATTTATAATGAGCAGAAGGCATTACGAGCAGGCAGGTTTCTATTAAAAAAGGGGCACAACGCATATATTCACATTGTTAAATAAACATTTAGCGAATACCACCAACTGATGATGATTGTTCCCCAAGCATGATGGCTGAGCTATGCAGATATGAATACATTTTACACATATATGCGGCACTTGAAAGATAATGTCTGCATGACTGAAAATACTATTGAATGCCAATGATATATTGGGAATGCATAGCTCTGTGTGTGTGTGTTTTTTTATTGCATGTTGTAATATAAATAAGTGTCTCTATAAATTGCCCCTCTGGAAATAAAAACCCTACAGTTGTAGAGTTACTGTGCAGTTAAATAATGGTGTTATTTAAAGGCACCAGTTAGTTAATTAAAATAGATTCCCTGCAGAGCTGTAATTTGAGGGAAAGTAGCCTATCATGTGATCCAACCACTGACTTACTGCAGTCTCCTTTCAAGCAGCTGATCAAAGGGTTTGCTGTAAGTTGTACTGCAGCTTAGTCCCACCATGAAATAACAAAGCACAAAATCAGGATCTGGCTATAAAAGAGATATTGCTTTAATCATTCACAAACACAGGCTTTAATGGATTGCAATAATGAAAATGTCCTATCTGTTGTGTTCTAGGGTTAATGCCCATACATTTGACATGTTTTGCGTAACGCAGACAAGGACAGCTTAATGCATTAATTGAATGGTGACAGAAACAGTGTTAGTTGCATACATCTAAGTGACAGGTTGTTAGCTGCCCAGAAGCATCAAAGTAATGGGTGTCGATTCCCTTTCTGAATGCAACACAAACCAGCTGTGTCTACTGTGTGGCAGGGTGAAGGTAAGAAGGTTGGGTAAAACCACCTGGCCTCCAGACATGGGGACGCTAGAACTGTCATCTCGTGGGTCCACACCAAGCTGGAGCAGAGTCGGCTTGCCATCCTGGGAGGGACAATCATGCCTGGAACGGGAATACAGTATTGGGGAAAGGACAGCAAGTGGAGCGGATGCTTTTTTCCTGCGGGGATTGTTGTACATAGTGGTGATTGGGACTGTGAGAATTATTGTGTGGGGTTTTATGTGAGTTACACAGTACCGTAAATGATTAAGCATATGACTTAAAGTTATTTTTCTTTATAAAAACATCACCTTAGAACCAGGTTGGCAGTCAACAGGATTATGTTCTTGGTGAACTGTGAAGTATTTACTCATGGATAACTTTGTGAAGTAAATTACAGCCTATTACTATATAATGGACTCTCTTTAGTCAGAGATTGGAATCTGTTTTAGCTGTCATAATGTATTACATGGTCTTGGGTGTTTAAACAGAACAGGGGTGAGAGAACACATTGTGAGAAATACATTGTGTGTAAAATAATAACTGGCTGTATAAATTCAGGCAAGATGTTCATGGCGTAATTATTGTGTCTTTAGATATAAATGATCAGGAGCTGGTCTGAAAACATCCCAAGCCTGGATTGCTAGGACCCAGTTATTATTAGGATCTGTTTTAAAACATCATTTTCTTAGAAACCCCTTGTGACAGGATGACAGAGGTTGAGACTCAGAGACAGTGTGAAAAGTTAAAAAATAAAGCTCTTTAATATACAAAAATACAAAATACCCAAGCCAAAAGGTTTCTGACACAAAATAAACACAAAATGACTTGCTCAGGCTGGGCATTGCCTTCACTGGTTTGCAAAAAAAAACAAAAAAAAAACACTCTTGCTTCCCCCCCCCCCCAATGGGAGGCTGAGGCCTCCTTTTATGCCAGGTGGCTGGATGGTAATTGAATAATTAATTGCTGATTGCTCCCACCTGATGCAATCAACCTGGGCAGGGAGGAGAGTATTTCTAAGGGCAGAGCCCTGCTCTGCCACACCCCTCCTCCAGCATTTCATCTCACCTTGAAACGGGTTGCTTACAAGGACACCCTGTGATAACCCTGCCATTAACATGGCCCTATCATCCAAAGCTTCTGCCTGAGGTGGTGCCGGTCTTGAAGTGCAATATTTATTCAGTTTATGTGAAACACATTATCAGTCCTGTGCTAGAGCACAGGACAGGCACAACTCAGAAGGAGAAGCCTCGATAGTGTGCAGGGCTGCGTTAGGTAATGGTCCCCATAGACAGACCAGGAGGTGGTGGAGGAGCAAATAAATGCAGACAACAGGAAAGGATCATCATTGTGTTTGTAAAAAGTAACGGTAATTGATTTTGACATAAGAGAGGAGTCATTGGTCTGCTTTCCAAACTGTGCTTCAAAGAGTAAGTATTAGTTAGAAGTCCCCACGTGTTGCTACAACTGTTTAAATAATGTACCTGTGATTTGTCTTTTCATTGTTAACATCCTGACAACATCTGTTTCAAAGCTCTGTGCACTGGGGTTTGAGATCTGTCCTCTAAATCACTGCAGGAAGAGTGAAAGAAAAAAAAAACAGCAAGTGCTCTGACTTTTGTGATCCGTACCACATCATGGATTGTTATCGCTGTGTTACTTGTTTGACAATGTGGGCAATAATCCATCCTTACACTATCAGTGCACTAGAGCGGACATTTTGAAAAGAGCTTTACAACAGACTTTAAAGTTATAAGTGTAAAAAGTTGTCAGGATATTAACAATATAAAGACAAACTACAGGTACGTTATTTAAACAGTTGTAGCAACACGTGGGGACGTGTAACGCTATATTTTTTCGAAACCCCACTACTTACTCTTTACTTCAACCCACTTGATACCTGCTTAGTTTATTGGACGGATTTGTATTTTCACAAAACACTTAATTCAAGCTTAGTGTTAATAGAATTTTGCCATTCATGCAACCAGAACCTACAAAAGGAAAAAAAAAAACATTTGCATTATGCATACTGCTATCCGTACCACATATCAGCAGGCATTCTCATTGAATTACATAGAAAGCTGGTATGTAAAAGATACTTACTCCTCTGTCTGTGGGAAATGTTTGGTACTGAATAATACTCCTGTGCTGAAGGCTGTTTTTTTATTTTATTATAAATGATTCATACTTAAATGGTAATATTATCATACCCTTCCCTACAGATCACCAAGCGACCTCTGATCTTTGTCTTTCGATTTCTTATAAGCATTGCAATCACTAACCCTGTGTTTTATTAACTGGAATTAAACATGCAATTATAATTCTTTATCAAACTTCCATTAGGTTAGTAAACCAACCCACCATTGTCAGGCAAAATAATGAACATTTGTAAAACCTTATCTTTTACCTTTTGAATATTTCCTCATAGTTTATTCGAATGAAGACTTAGACAATTACCATTCCATTATAAAACAGTGATTACTCTCCATTATGAAAATAGTGATTTATTGACAGGCCCAAACTGACACACAACAACTCTGCTTAGGTTTCCAGAAAGTAGTAGCATACTGAAAATAGATTTGACTGTGGAGGTAAAATTAGGGTCCCTGGTAAATCCATCTCAGTTACATATGTGAGCAGGAGGATGATAGGAAATGTAGTTCTGAGAGGTCCATGCGGGTACATGTAAACCCATCTTGAGGCAGGGAATGCAAATGCAAATACACAGTAATTAGAGACACTTAATGTGAAGTGTTACCCGCATTTCAATTCTAAATGTTTTATCTGTCTTTGACGATAACCCAGAAGACAACAATGATGCTGTCTTTTAGTAGTAATTAATGGGCAAGAGGTCACTGGTTGAGGGAGACTGGAGCTTTGTAGAAGTTGATAGATGTTACCTGTCGCCATTACATTACCTGCTGCAACACACATAAAAAGTATAGTGCTTTAAAAAAAGAGAGAGAGAGAGAGAGAAATGCTGTATATTTACTGTATGTCTCTTCAGTGAAGTTAATAATTGCTTTTACACTTGTGTCACAATATAGATAAGGCAGATTGCCTCATGTAAAAAAAAAACTAATCTCAGTTAACAAAAGCCTTGCATATAAAAGATAGAGAATGAATTTAGTTTTACATTTATCGACTGTATCTACAAGATTCCAGCACAGCTTCCTGAGAAATCTGTATGTCGACACGGTGATGTTTACACTCTGCCTGTTTCAATTCATTTAAAGAACTGCCACATCAGAGCCTGTTCCATTCTGGCAGGATATAGTATTGCAATAAACCAACCCTTTGCATTATAAATTAGGATACAATGCTGAATCTTTATTTCTTTGACAATCGAACACGGTTACTGAGATTACTTCCCTTATTCACTGCTAGTGAACAACCACAATTGGCAATTTCTGCAAGACACAGCTGTCTATAAACAACAGGAATATAAATTCCAACATACAAACTTAGGAAACATTTTCCATTACAAACCTATAACTACACTGTTATCACATTGCACTTAAGGTTACAGTCATTTCTGGTTCACAGTTCTTATAATCCTTGTGTAGCGTTCTCTAGATGTCTACACAGGTTCCATCCATGCACCGTGATAGATAAAACAATTGACCACAAAGAGTTCTATAGCCTACCATTACTCATGCTAATGCAAGCTTCCTGCCACCCATCCTTCCTCAATTGCATTGCACACAAGGAGCTGACTTTTTCTGATCAATGCGGGTTATGAATCTATTTCTGTAAGAGTCGTTAAAGCTAATTTGCATGTTATGCTTCTCTTGCATTTAATTTTAATGCCAAAAATGAATCATTTTAACAAACGTACAGTTTAACAAAAGTAGTATATCAGGTAACACTTTATATCAAGTGTCTCTAATCACTGTGCATGTACTTCACATAATTACAATGTTATTATGCATAGCTACGATGTACTTAATAAGTCCTGTGTGTAATCCATGCGTTTCCATCACTGTATTTGTTACTGCATTCTTTACAGTACCTTGCTTATTACCTACTACAGTAAATTATCTGTCGCTAATCCGCCCGTCACATATCTGCCATAACCGTTTATCTGCCATGATCAATCTCTTCAGCAAAGTTAGTTTATTATTGAACAGAGAAGATTAGTTCAGAGATTGTAGATCCTACCAAAGTTTTCGTACCCTGAGCTTCGTGCGGATCCATTGCTGGTAGTATCACATGAGCTGTTCAGTGTGTTCAGAATATTATTGGCACTTTTTCTGTGTTTATTTTACCTGGAAACAATTAATCAGATTATAATAATAATACAGCATTATCATAATATGTTTAATGAAAACTGTGTTTACAGTCAATTTGAAATCCAAATGACTTTTCAGAAAACGCACTGAATATCTCACATCATTTCCCATTTGTAACATAGGTGTCTAATTAAATAAAGGACTGCATCCTCCCATTGAAGGTAGGAACAATATTTTTTAATAGTGGGACCTGCAAGGAAACATTTGAGCATTGCAACACTGCTCTGTGAACATGTAGCTAAAGGTTTTATCTGCGAGAACTGTAGTTAAATTATTTAATAAACATGATGTCATATTTCTGTATCTGGGTAATGGAACCATGCAAAGCACGACTATGTTAACAGTTCACGAATTGGTTACTGTGATAGCCTTTTTTTCCTATTAATCTAAGGCAAGCTCACATATTTCCATATTAACTCAATACTGTGTTTTGCCTCCTCTGTTTTTCAGTGCTGTTAATTTGCAGACATGAATCCTCAAGCAGCTGTTTCAATATAATTTCAATATTACCTTAAGCAAGCTGATATTGAGCATGCTGATACTGCACTGTTTCGGGTTAATTTGCAAAAAAAAGCTAATTTAACAGAATTAGAGAAGCAGGCTCCTATTACTGGTAATGTGTGTTTGCTGGTGTTTGCTGTAAATTGACTTGAATTGTTATCACATTGTCGCTCTAAAAACAAGACATGGCAACTGGTATGGTAACATATGCTAAGTGTTTTGTATATCATGATTTTGAAATCCATTTTCTAACATTTTATTAGTACTAGCAATATTCCCCCTGGTCCTTCCTTTGGTGTCTGCTTGTATTTAATACTTTGATCTGTAATGTATAAATATTTCAATATTCAATATAGATATGTCACTCCTTCCTGGCACTTCATGTGTGTTAGTTCAGACTCACACCAATGGTACAGTTCCAATCCGCCCATGACACTGACAGCAGGGTATCAGGATACAGCAGTTTATCTTCAGCATTGCATTATAAATATCTGCACATACCAAATTAACATACAAAAGAAATAAATGGTTGCCTGGTGAACCGCTTCCCTCAGAGGTGAGCCCATTCTAACTTCGCCTTCCCCCTGGAGGTGGCAAAGGGGAGAATGGATGGACAAAAAAGTACAACTGAATAAGCAAGGGGACCTAACTTGGGGCTTAAATAGCAAGCTGATTGAAGATTGAAGGATTGATCCTGCTCGCTGAACTGCACACCATGGTTACAATACAGAGCTTTGAGAATCTTGCCTGTAGTCTTTTTTGTAAAGCAGCCCGGAAGTTTCAGAAACACATAGATGTTGATTGTTCTATCTTTTATTGATATAGACAGCTGTCAGCTCCTTTTAGAACATCCCGCCACAGCTGATTGACGCAGTCGTGACAGAATAAATGCACCCCGTTCTTATTTATTGGGTAAATTAATTGATTGTGAATGCTTCACTTCTTTGAATGTTGTGAGTACTTCTCACCTTCTGCTGCGTTCATACTTACAGTATGATGTCTGTCTTGACTGGAGTCTGGCTGTCAAGTTGTCTTCTTGCGGTACTTTTAATAAGGTGGAATAAAAAAAAAAGTTGACTGCCTGTGTAAACAAGCACAGCACAGTATTTCACAATGTCCAGCAGAGTCTACCCTTCTTATCTTTATATATATATATATATATATATACACCTTGAGACCTGTCAGAAAACAGCAACTACCAAACCATAAACAATATTATTACAGACAGAGACTTGGGGTTTTGGTGAAGCTGAAGCGTGATCGGCTCAGCGTTTAATAATCAAACAGAAAATAAAAGGTTTGTACACAAAACAGAAACAGGACACGGCACTTTCGCCAAAATAAATATATAAACAAAACGGACTAACAATTAAACAAGCGGTGGACGGACAGACACACAAACACGGTGAGTAAACAAACAAACAAGTATCGTGCTGGTCCTACCAGCACGCGATAGCAATTGTTTGTAAATATTTCTCTCTCCTTCTCTCTCTCCCGTTCTCCACTCTCGAACACCCAACCCGAGTGAGTGAAAACATACAGCTTTTATGCAGTTGTACCGAGACTTCGATTGCTAGTCAATCATTCAATTGGAATCTCGGTACAACTGCACGTGAATTAATTAAAGTGCAATTCCCGTGCTCACATATTATTACTTTTACTTGCACGTGATGTGATTTGTGCCCTCCTCGTGCCTAAATACAAATCTACAATTTAAACACATGTGAAACACAGACCCGCTTATATCCCGTGTACCAATGCCTATACACCAACATTTACACACAACACGTAACACAAAATACACACGGGGGCACTTTGCCACATATACCCCCCTTGTGCAAAGCACACATGGCCTCAATGGCCACCTCCCCCCTCAGTCCCAAAGTCCCGGAAGAGGGGAAGCAAGTTGTTTCTGGGGGTGGCCATGGTGAAATGTCTGGCACCCCCAATTCTTCGTGGCTGGCAGCTCCCTCTTCCGGGGCTTCAGCCACACTATCTCCTGCCGCGAAAGTGCAGCTGGGGAGCTGGTCTCCTGACCTCCCCCTTCTTCATGGCCGGCAGTTCCCCTCCGTGGGGCTCCGACCACACAATCTCCGGCAGCGAAACTGCTGCGGGGAAGCTGGTCTCCTGACCTCCCCCTTCTTCATGGCCGGCAGTTCCCCTCCGTGGGCGCCGGCCACCCACTTCCGGCAGCGAAACTGCTGCGAGGGAGCGGGTCTCCTGACCTCCCCCTCCTTCGTGGCCGCTAGCTCCCCTCCGTGGGGCTCTGGCCACCGTGTTTCCTGCCACGGAAATGCGGCTGGGGAGCTGGTCTCCTGACCTCCCCCTTTCTTCATGGCCGACAGCTCCCCTTCATGGGGTTCTGGCCATAGTGTAGCGACCCCAGGCGAAGCAGGACCCTCGACTACCCCAGGCGAAGCAGGATCCCTGGCGACCCCAGGCGGCGGCAGCGGACCCTCGGGAGGCGGCGGCAGCAGCAGCGGACCCTCGGGAGGCGGCGGCAGCAGCAGCGGACCCTCGGGAGGCGAACTTCGGGAGGAGCCCCTGGCCATAGAGGCGGCAGCGGGAGCTCCACTTCTCCCTCGTACCCTGTACCCTGTGTGGAGCAAAAGGCAGCCCCAGGCGTGCGGGCGACAGGCAGCCCCAGGCGATGCGGGCGGCTGGCAACCCCAGGCGATGCGGGGCGGCTGGCAACCCCAGGCGATGCGGAGCGGCTGGCAACCCCAGGCGATCGCGGAGCGGCTGGCAACCCAAGCGATGCGGAGCGGCTGGCAACCCAAGCGATGCGGGCGGCTGGCAACCCCAGGCGATGCGAGGCAGGCATCCTTAGGCGAGCGAGGCAGGCATCCTTGGGCGGCGAGGCAGGCATCCTTGGGCGGCGAGGCAGGCATCCTTGGGCGGCGAGGCAGGCATCCTTGGGCGGCGAGGCAGGCATCCTTGGGCGGCGAGGCAGGCATCCTTGGGCGGCGAGGCAGGCATCCTTGGGCGGCGAGGCAGGCATCCTTGGGCGGCGAGGCAGGCATCCTTGGGCGGCGGGGCAGGCATCCTTGGGCGGCGGGGCAGGCATCCTTGGGCGGCGGGGCAGGCATCCTTGGGCGGCGGGGCAGGCATCCTTGGGCGGCGGGGCAGGGAGTCAGGACTAGCTGGGGTGCAGGTGTTGGCCCTCTTCTCGGCCTCTGCGGCGGGCGGTTCTTCCCGTGCTTCCCTCAGCAGCCTATGCAAGGGCTGCCGAGGACCGCCAGCATCTAGTCCGGGTCCTTCTGGTGAAGGGAGAGGCAGCTCCTGCTCCTCTCCTCGTGACGGTGGGGAAATGATACCAGCAGGCATCCCTCCTCTGCTGGTGGGGAAAGTGTTACCAGCAGGCATTCATCCTCTGCTGGTGGGGAAGTAATACCAGCAGGCATTCCTCCTCTGCTGGTGGGGAAGTGTTACCAGCAGGCATTCCTCCTCTGCTGGTGGGGAAGTGATACCAGCAGGCATTCATCCTCTGCTGGTGGGGAAGTGTTACCAGCAGGCATTCATCCTCTGCTGGTGGGGTAGGTGATACCAGCAGGCATTCATCCTCTGCTGGTGGGGAAGTGATACCAGCAGGCATTCATCCTCTGCTGGTGGGGAAGTGATACCAGCAGACATTCCTCCTCTGCTGGTGGGGTTGGCGGAGGCAGAGGCAGCTCCTGCTGCTCTGCTCCTGCCGATGGAGGTGGCGGAGGCAGAGGCAGCTCCTGCTGCTCTGCTCCTGCCAGTGAAGGTGGCGGAGGCAGAGGCAGCTCCTGCTGCTCTGCTCCTGCCAGTGAAGGTGGCGGAGGCAGAGGCAGCTCCTGCTGCTCTGCTCCTGCTGGTGGAGGTGGCGGAGGCAGAGGCAGCTCCTGCTGCTCTGCTCCTGCCGGTGGAGGTGGGGCGGCGTGTAGTCTCCTGGCGGCGGAGGTGGGAGCAGCGTGTAGTCTACCCTTGTTTCAGGGGACTGGTGCGGCCCTCCCCTCTTGCAGGGGACTGGTGCGGCTCCGCCTGGAAGGGGAGACCAGCAGGCATTCACCCTCTGCTGGTGGACAGGGACCCAGCAGGCATTCACCCTCTGCTGGTGGACAGGGACCCAGCAGGCATTCACCCTCTGCTGGTGGACAGGGACCCAGCAGGCATTCACCCTCTGCTGGTGGACAGGGACCCAGCAGGCATTCACCCTCTGCTGGGGGACAGGGACCCAGCAGGCATTCACCCTCTGCTGGGGACAGGGACCCAGCAGGCATTCACCCTCTGCTGGGGACAGGGACCCAGCAGGCATTCACCCTCTGCTGGTGGACAGGGACCCAGCAGGCATTCACCCTCTGCTGGTGGAGGAGGCAGAGGCAGCTCCTGCTGCTCTGCTCCTGGCGGTGGAAGTGGCGGAGGCGGGACCAGCAGGAATTCACCCTCTGCTGGTGGAGGTGGGAGCTGCAAGCGGTCCTCCCATGGCAATGGAGGTGGAACCAGCAGGAATTCACCCTCTGCTAGTGGAGACTGGGGCGGTGGACGCTCTACCTTCCCCTTTTGGGCCGTGGGCGCACCGACTCCTCCCTCTTGGGCTGTGGGCGCACCGACTCCTCCCTCTTGGGCTGTGGGCGCACCGACTCCTCCCTCTTGGGCTGTGGGCGCACCGACTCCTCCCATTCAGGCGTGGGACGTTCGGGCTCCTCCCACTCAGGCGTGGGACGTTCGGGCTCCTCCCACTCAGGCGTGGGACGTTCGGGCTCCTCCCACTCAGGCGTGGGACGTTCGGGCTCCTCCCACTCAGGCGTGGGACGTTCGGGCTCCTCCCACTCAGGCGTGGGACGTTCGGGCTCCTCCCACTCAGGCTGTGGAGGCAAAACCAGCAGGCATTCTTCCTCTGCTGGTGGAGACTTGGGCGGTGGACACTCCGCCTTCCTCTTCCCCTTTCCCCTTCTCTGCCTCCTCCTCACCTTCCTCTCCTGGGCCAGTTCCTCCTCTCCCTCTTGGTAGGGGCAGTGCACCACTGGGTGCCCGAACTCCCCACAGGCAAGGCACCAGCCTTGGTCCTCTAGACCACCGAGGAGGACCTCCAGATCCTGGCAGCCATCTCTCCAGTTCCAGCCTTCCATTTTTTTTTTTTTTTTTTGTTGTTGTTGTTGTTGGTTTTTTTTTTTTTTAAACCCCAAATTGCGGTTCCTGCTCTGGCCTGAGTCCTGGGGCTGTAGCTCCCAGTTCTGACACCACGTGTGACAAAGACGACTGAGCGGTGACGTCACGGCAGAGCCAGGAAACACAGTACAGACAGAGACTTGGGGTTTTGGTGAAGCTGAGCGCGTGATCGCTCAGCGTTTAATAATCAAACAGAAAATAAAAGGTTTGTACACAAAACAGAAACAGGACACGGCACTTTCGCCAAAATAAATATATAAACAAAACGGACTAACAATTAAACAAACGGTGGACGGACAGACACACAAACACGGTGAGTAAACAAACAAACAAGTATCGTGCTGGTCCTACCAGCACGCGATAGCAATTGTTTGTAAATATTTCTCTCTCCTTCTCTCTCTCCGTTCTCCACTCTCGAACACCCAACCCGAGTGAGTGAAAACATACAGCTTTTATGCAGTTGTACCGAGACTTCGATTGCTAGTCAATCATTCAATTGGAATCTCGGTACAACTGCACGTGAATTAATTAAAGTGCAATTCCCGTGCTCACATATTATTACTTTTACTTGCACGTGATGTGATTTGTGCCCTCCTCGTGCCTAAATACAAATCTACAATTTAAACACATGTGAAACACAGACCCGCTTATATCCCGTGTACCAATGCCTATACACCAACCAGTGCAATAGCAGAACATATATACCTGTAGCTTGATTGAAAGACATACAAAGTTGAATGTGCAATTGCCTTCAAAGTTTCTCATAGAATCGTGTCACACCTAGGTAGTTACAGACTACCCAACACTGCCTCGAATGTTCTTTCATTTAAAGCCCTTTTAATGTGCATCTGCTTCCCCACTCCTCCTCCTCCTCCCTTGCAGCCTTTTTTAGGTGTTGCCCTCTACTAATGCATTCGCATTGGCTGCTGAGTTCAACATTTTAAATTGAAAGCTGTTAATCATTTTAAGCCTTTGATTAGTGATGGGCTCAGGTAATGAACAGTTTTAGTGCTAATTAAATGTGATACTCATATGATGTGAATCTGCTCAGTGTAGAGAGAAGCTGGCACACGCCTTGCTGGCTCACAAACATGCAGGGAGCGCAATAAATGGAAAAATATATAAGCAAATTAAACTGACCTCCTTCAGCCATCAGGTGGTGGTATATTACCCTAATATAATATAGACTAGGCAACGTTGGCTCGTCCAGTCTATTCCATTGCAGGATTTTGTTCCAACCAGGTCCGTGATCATTTAACAGACTCATAGATCAATTAAAAACTCATTATTTTTGGGCTGAAGCAGCCAATGGTTGAGCCCGGTCTCAGATTTCTGCTATCAGTTGTTGGTACAGTTCTGTTCCTTGGTTGAGCTGCACTTCTTGAAATAGTGCTTCTGCAAACGTACAGGGCACTGCCTTCAGGCACACCGTCTCTTCAAGTGCAATTCTTTAGGCACACAGAACAGTGTCAACCAAGGTAATATTTTACAATTTGTTTTATATATTTGTTTATTTTTCAAATATATATAACATACCGAAACTTTTAATGCAATATTCCACTGTTAACATGACAGGACTTCATGTAGTGTTCATGTATGTGTAAGGCAGAGGGAAAAGGATACACATCATAACCAAGCTCCCAACCCGTATGTATGTATGTGTGTGTATGTATGTGTGTATGTCTGTATGTATGTATGTACTGTATGTATGTATGCATATTGGTTTGTTCTCACACATTTCATAGAGGTTTCCCAGGTAAAACACAGAGCAATGCATTAATAAAAATGACAGTGTGCAGAGGCAGTGTTCACTTTTCAATTGGATTAATACAGGAATAAAACCTTTTTCAAAAGAGCCCTTGTACTGTATCTCTGTTTCTGTACAAGCTCCTGCAGAGCCTTAGCCTCTCCTTACAACACACATAGTACTTGGGTAAGCAGACTCATGACTTACCAGGCAGTCAATTTCCCAGCCTTCAGGGGCTTGGAGGACAGATGTTTTAATATTACAGTAAAAACATGTTGGTTTTATTTTCTGGTAGAACTGGAGGTGCTATTGCCCTGGGCCTCTTCTTTGCTAGATGGACATGTGTGATCAGTAGGGAGAAAGCCGTGCACAGTGCATGCCGACAGGCAATTGCAAAGCAATTGCATGGGCAAACATGTGAGCAAATCTTTACGTATGTAGGTCCACACTAATAGAATATACCTCTGAATGTCTTTTTAGCCCGTGGATTGCAGGTGCAAAATAGTTGTAGGGAATTAAATACTGCAACTACTACTACTACTACTACTAATATTAACTTGGGCAACTTGCAGCACTGTTATTTAAAGATAATTTGTACACAATCAACAATATATCTATACAGGTGCTATAAACACTTATTAGACAGTTATGTAAAGAGATCCAGTGTTCAAAGCCAGGTGCAAGCCTGTGCAGCTGAAACCACAACTGCTAACCTAGTTTCCATTTCAGATATGTGGAATAAACCTTAACCTTGTTCATTTTCTTTGCAGCTTGCATGCTGACACAACACCCTGGTGATCTGTGGTTTTATTTGTGTGTGTGTTTGGCTTTTGTTTTTAATACTGTAGATGGTGTCCTTGGAGGCAATCTCTGCATAGCCTGTCTGCTCTGCTCTGCTCCAGGTGGAAAGATGGTCTTTGATTAGCATCTGCACACAAGACTCAACTGCACTCCAAACAACACTTCAATGAGGCTGGATGGAACACACTCCCAACTGTGAACTGCGATATACACTGTATATATAAGAACTGTATTTGGAATTACAATATTGCTCTGTAGGCAAAATGTCAATAGCAGGCTAATACTACTGTGAATATAATTCAAAATGTTTCGGGATAGCGTGTCTCAGATAAGAGGTGCAGTCCTTGAAGGAACTGGAAGGCAGAATCATAAATCATGCACAACATCCGACACATCCCAAGAGAAAATGTGTGTGATTTGATTGAAATTACAGCCCCACGTTACTTCTTGTTCATTAGAGAAAGTGCCGCCCATCCAGAAACTCTGCTACCATTGCAAAACAACTTTAAACCTTGATCAGTTTCTGAGAAGTTTGTGTTTCTACCCTCACTGTAAGAAATATGTTTTGTGTCCTTCTTCTCTCAGAGAAAATGTGTTTTTTAGTTCTAGGACCATATCCTGTACAGTGTGATGCAACAGGCGAGTACATTAAACTCTCCTGCATTATGGCCACAAGGGCAGGATTACAATAACACCCTTGTATTGTTTTTATGATGCACCATTAATAAAACATGCTGGGAGAACTTTATGGCTTCCTTTTCTTAGGCTGTGCTTTTACATGTAATTAAAATAAAATAGATTGGACATTTATGGAAATATTAAAAGTCAATCAGGGAAATAATTGGAGTGATTTCAATCATGGAGCTGGGTAGCAATGTTGGGGAAGTGAATGGGATATTAGCTGCACACAAGCACTTTCATTAAATAGAGTGCAGAACTGTGCAACTAATGTTAATTGAATGCATTATCACCTTTACTGCTAGTTATATAGAGCACTCGAAGAATACTGTGAATATCAATCTGATAATCATAGAGGAGCATCAATGACTAATAAGATCAGCGTCTTTTCCCCTGCACTCCAGAACCAAATTCACTAGATTGCTTTCCATACATTGACACAGCCCTTATGGTTGCCAGTTACTATATTATATAGCCCTTGCTATGTTGCTGTATTTCAAACATCCATTATTGAATATCTTGTAAATGGCATCTTCAATTACAGAGGGACATTGTAATTTGCTTTATACCCAGAATTTATGGCAGCCTACCAAAGACTTTACAGCCTTGTAAATGAATTGTAAAGTTGTATTTACTTACAGAGGAGCCTGGCTTATAATGAGGTTTCATGACCTTGGAACATTGTATACACATGCTAAACACCCTCTAGAGATCAGCTCAAGCATTTAAACTGTTTCAACATGCTTGTCACCCAGTGCCATTAAAAGGGGACAGCAGATTGATTTAAGTCAGCACAGCTGTCAAGGCACTACTCATGTGTTTTATGAGAACATTTAAAATCCTGGCATTCCCACTTGCGTAGTGCCAACCAAAGACACCTGTAGGGCTGGGGTCATCCTGTTCAAGTACAAGCAACAGAACTCAGGACCACTAATAAAGGGAATGAGAGGGTAACATCACTGCTAACAGAAGGTAGATTTGTGTCATCTTGTATCACCAATTCAGTACTTGTGCAATGAACCGATCGAACAGACCAAACCAGGGTCCTGCCCCTATGCCAGTACAGTATGCCATATATTTCTGTTGGTATGCAGTGGATTTTATTAAGGCATTTACTCCACAATGTATGGGATTTGTAATGGATACTACTACTACGACTACTACTACTACTAATACTACTACTACTACTACTCTTAAGATTGATATAAAGAAAATAACTTTATAACTAATATTCGTGTTTGGGCAATTACAATAGAAAGAGTTACCAGCATAACACAATTGGCTGGTTTCACAGACCCTGACTCTTGGACTAACCCAATGTTAACTTAGGTAGGGTAGCCTCCTGTTAGAGCCAGCTGGGGTCTGTGAAACCAGCCGTGCATCAGTAGAGTTAAAATTCAACTAAGACAAGATTTTAATGCAGCAATGCAGCACAAGCTTTTACTGTAATTTTAATATGATTGTTTGTAGGACATGCATCTGCTTTGTCATTGTTTGCACAAAACAGTTATATAACACACTCTGTAAATAGTCCTTGCAGAACACTAATGCATTTTCAATAATGGTCATGCTGAATATATTACTTAGATCTGAACAAAAAAAATAGCATTGTAGCAAATTTTACTTATTTAGCAGCTTTACAGCAAATGATAGAGAATCTGATTTTAAACATACCTGAATCATATCTTTTTCTGCATTATATCTTCTGTCCCAATGCTGGAACCTGTTAAAGCATTCTTGTTTTTCTTCTTTGTAGTAGCGTTTTGCTTTCTCTTCTTGATGCAATCGTGTGTGTAGCTTCTGGTGGTTAATGGAACATGAAGATATCCAGCAAGATTTATTATATAGAATGTATTTCCCTAAAGATTGAAATCTCAGTATGGATTGTTCTGATACATGAACAATAGAAACAGCTAGGAATGTTATTTTTTTAAAGAAAAACATAAATAACAATGAATTAAAACTACTGCCTAGCATTACTTCGTCTGTCTCAATCCCAGCTTTATTAAAATCCTAATTAAAGGGTGTGCTGGACTACACAATAAACCATAAACCACTTTCGTCAATCACACAGAATGGCCAATACGTACCCATGGTTATGATGTGGTCAAATATAGTTTTAATTCACTATTAGTCACTGAGCTCACTTATATTGTCAAGGTGAACACGGCTGCAATCTTAACCACAATGGGGTTGACTATGGGGGCCTATTAATTCATAAAAAATAACATACAAGATAGAAATGGGACCTGTAAGTAACTGCATTATTAAAATCTTTACAGGTCCTTTATCTGTCTTTGGGAGTGCAATGCAGGCAAACTGCAGTACAATCCATCAGAGTATTTGTGCTTGCGATGCTACAGAATACAATAACAACATCTCTAGTGTGGCTGTGGAGCAGCCTCTGTATACTGTACACAGCCAGCTCAGGGGCTGTGTGTGTGATGATGATGGCACAGCAAGCATGGTGCATGATTGCTAAAAACCCAATTAATTAAGTCTGCTCAAGAAACAGTCATTTCCAAACTGATAATTGCCATCGTTTTGAGGGCCAGTGAAGATAATGTTAATACACTTTAATAACCATCCTTTTGCATGGAGATATGCAACCTGGAGCATCATAGAAAAAGGAATATTGTGAGCAGTGACTACAGGAAGGTCATGACCCTTGACTCCAGGAATACATTCAGGCATGTGTTCACAAGCACTTAACAGAAATCCCATTTGTAGTTAAGGAAGCGGGATAGCATCTTTTCTACTTCATGCACTGACCTTGATTTATAGTAGCTCCAATATATGCTTCAAGTTCTCATCTGCTTGTGGATCAGGGTATTGTGCCTTATTGTCGGTAGCTGCATGCCCACCTTTGCCGAGCCCTGTTTTAACAAAATCTTCGGGTCTTTTTTTCATACTGTTCATGATTTGAAAACTGTTTCATTCTCAGCTTTTGGAGGCTAACATTTTTGAACCAGGAGCTCTGCTGAACCTGCACATGGTTGTTCTTATTTGAGATGTGTTTTCACTTGGGACGTCTTGATTGGTACCTGTCATGTATTATTTTTGTCCTTGGGCAGGGATTTGTGATTGCTAGATTCAAGCAAGTTTCCTTTGAACTGCTCCAGCTTTTATTTACTGACATGAGTCCTGTACAATATCGGATTGAACATATTGTTGGTAACACAACATATGTTTTCATAGTAGAGCTCCAACATATGTATTTGTCTTACAACAAGTTACATAACCAGAAAGCGGAGAATGTCATTAGTCTCGTCCGAAAGGTAGCTAATGCTTAAAAACAATCTGTTTAATTTAAATACGGCTTTCAACACATATGCAGAACCGTATATGCATACATATCCCATATGCTATACTGTAATAGTCAAATACTACCTTTGGTGACAAGGAAGAGAATTGCCTACTCTTAAAGCAATTTAAAAAATCGTATTGTATTTACATTTTGTCCTTGGATATTCAGATTTTCCCTCTAGAGCTCATTGTGCAAAGTTTTTTTTCAATCCCAGAAATAATCTATAAATGATCAAATTAGACAGAGAAGTGCAATGCAGTGTGGCACTATTACCTCTTGTAACTGGGAAGCAATTCCTAACTTGTCAAGACTGCAGCCAGATGCATTCTCATTTAATTCAGAACCATGTCAACAATGCATCCAAATAACCACTTTAAAAAGGATCTTACTCTTTTTTGTTTTGTAGACACCTTATTAGAACTGCAAAACAGCCACAAGAGGAAGCTGAAACTTTTTTGGAACCTCTTTTAAAAAAATAAATAGATAGATGAATGCTCGGAATTGGATCAACACCATTCAAACTGTAACCCTTTTGTAAATGCACTTTATCATCATCATTCTTTAGCTCCTATAGAAGAAAAGCAACAACATTAAAACACCCTGTCACCGGTTCTGCAATGCCCTCTGGCTTTCCATTGATTTCAAATGCAATCTCCTGTGTTCCATGCAGCTCCCTGGCAGGCATCGGTAAGCTGGTCATTTTATTTTAGCATATTCTGTTGCACAAATAATATTCTATCAATTAGAACGGTAATGTTAATTTAGTTTGCAGACATTTCCCAAATCATCTAGGAGTATTCTGTCAAAGACATTTCCATAGTACTGAGCACAAAAAACTTGGACTGATGAAATATTAAAGGGCACATAAGGGCCTTTTTATTTTATTGTGTTACATGTTCCCAAGTGTTGCTACAACTGTTTATGCAAGGTGTATGTATTGTTTTATTTTTTATTTTTTATTTTTTTTTACATTTTTACCACTTTTTTAAACTTTTAAATTCCATTTCCCGTCTCAAGATGGCTTCCCATGTACCCGCATGGACCTCTCAGAACTACATTTCCCATCATCCTCCTGTTCACCGGTAAATCCATCTACAAAATGTAAACAATACACACACCTTACGTAAACAGTTGTAGCAACACATGGGAACATGTAACCCAATAAAATAAAAAGGTCCTTATGTGCCCTTTAAGGCCAATTAGCAATGACTGCCATACTGCTTACTATAATAACATGCTTCAGGCTCAGCACAGAAAGTTTTAACCATTTAGCTGTGACTCATGCTGGTTTGAAATGTACAAATCAATTCTATCACATACCTTTAAATGTGGATTTGACTTTTAAAGTCTATGATGGGTGTGATGGGGCTTTTGTATCATTTAAAACAAAAATGTTAGCAATAAAGAGTGTAACTCTTTATATTATGTGTCTCCAATTACAGTGCTATTACATGGTATTGACGCAGTAATTACATATATGTGTTTGTTTACACAATAAAACAGTTGGTAGAGTCTTTTGTAATTGCCGTGTAAATACACAGGTGGTTCTGTATTTACAATGCAATTGCTACGTAACTAGATAACGTAGTGTAATTACAGTGTCGTTAGAGACCTTTAATGGCAGAAAAATGGAATTGTTTTTTCATTAGCCACAAATCTGTGCGATATAGAAACATTCTATTAAACAAGTGAGAATTTAGACAGTGAACTGCTGGGTGGCATTACAAACAGGTACAAAGACTACTATCAGAATGAATACTATTAAAATAGGAGGCAAGTTCATTTAAATACAATATACTATGTGTGCATGTTTCTAGTAAACTGCTGTCACCATAAATCAGACACAAATTCAGTATTGTTAACATATTCACCCTGACGGCGGTTTATGAATAACATATTCGCAATGGAACAAATAAACCGTCACCGCATGTTAGCAGGAACACTTTCTGTTTAAATGCATGATTCTCTAAATATTTTATATCATTATCATTTTCAGGCCTTTTCAAATCTCTCTCTTCAGTTTGTAGAAGTTTCCTCCAATATAGCCTTGTTTCAAAGTCAATCATTGGAAGCCAGTAGTACCTGTGGTCTCTTTTCAGGGTCACAGATGTGAAATTTGGTATTTGGTTCAGGGATGAATGTTATGCATTGTGCACACTTGGAGGTGTTGGAATACGAGGTTGTCATTGAGAAGTTTTTTAAATATTCATGAGGCCCAAATTTGTAACAAATCTGAATATGGATCATAAAAAAAGACGTATACGTCTCGTGGAATATGCAAAAATTGCAACAACAATACAAACGGCAAAACAATTGCTGCAGAGTCACTTACAATAGGATCAGTTTTACCACTCATCTGAAGGACGGAGCACAAGCAGGTTAAGTGACTTGCTCAGGGTCACACACACTCACACACACAGTGAGTCAGTGGATGAGTGGGGAATTGAACTGTGGTCCTCCCAGTGTCAAGCCCTTTTCTTTAACCACTGGACCACCAAGCCTTACATTAGAAAGAAAGAGTCATTTCTTTCCGGTACATTATCGACATTTACATTTATGTACAAACTGGGCCATTCTAACTAAACTCTGCTTTACATAAAGGTTTTAACATGAACTGTTTTTTTTTCTTTCTGGAGATTTTGACATTTAAAAAAAGAAAAAAAAGGAACTTCCAATGTGCAATGAAGTAAAGCATGTCACTTTACATAGATCAACTAGAACGAGAATACTGGAGGAATAAATCTGAGATGTGGAAACAAACATATAGAGACAGGTCACATTTCTATTGTTCATTAAAAAGAAGTGTAGTCTATATATCAAGCTTCATGGATTCCTACGCAGATAGGTCTGTGTGCATCTGCGATTAACTAGAAAACCACAAGGAGGAATGAACGTTGCACAATTATCAAAAAACACCAACGTCTGCTTTACACAGCTTACTTCATAAAAGTATGATTAACTTTTCAAATTTCAATTCGTTGACTTAACCGGGTCATATTCATATTATTACCATGTCAGCAGAAGTTGCATATTAAAACATATGACAATAGCAAATCATATGAAACGATGACTAATCAAAAAAAATCAAAGTAATCTACTCGGTTTTATATTACATTTTACAAAGCTGCATACAGTTCAGATTTTCAAGAGAGATACTAAATGTAGCAGATGTCAAAGAAAAATAAAATATGCATGTTAATATCAAATCCACAGAAGATGTGTTTTCTTTAGCTGTAATTATGAAAATGGCCTTTCTATCAGAAGCATAGCCTCTAAGGAGGGATATTCAATTAGGACTGCTTGCTTATGACATAACCTGATATTTTCTAAAATGACTGCAATTATCTTTTTACTGCATGCAATTACCGCAGCCATACTAAACAAATTGGTCTTTCTCCTGGTAAAATGGGGGTTATCTATTCTGTTTTCATGAAAGCTGGAGATGGGGTTTAAAGCAATCACAAACAGCAATCATGGTTCTGCTGTGTATCTTTTCCTTTTGACGTAATTGGTATGTCTGAATACTTTATGCAGCCCCTGTCTGAATACTTTGTACTGCAGGCACAGTAACGTCAAAACAGTCACAACAGACCTGAACCCTAACCCTGAATCATTCAATGCACAGAGCAACTACTTCTAGGCCTTTTTTTCTATTCATGTGAGCAGCAATATTTCCACTCAGGATTATTTACGCATGGTTAAGAAAAAACAGAAATTAATGGTGAAAATGTGACTTTCAGCTAAAAGTTGGGGTGGGTGGGTGATCGCTCAAACCAAAAAAAAAAAAACAGATGCTGAATATTGTATTTGTTGGTTTGGGAAAATAGAAATGGTTTCAATATTTTGCAATAGAATGCTTCTGTAGGAAAATGGTCTTGATGAAAAATAAAATTATAAAAACACACTGCAGATGTGCTGGATCTATTTGAAAAATAGCATTCCATAATAAATAAATACGTTTTACTTGTAAAATAATTACAGGTAAATATACACAATATACACATACTTTAATCATTTGTAAACCAACATATAAATACATTACAATGATTTTTTTTTATGCTGGCTTGCTAAGTCACATGTGAAGAATGTGCAGAGATATTTTTATCATTTCATGGTCTCATGGTGAGTTGGTTGTTGCACCATCATTTTCTTGTTGAAGCTCAATTAATTCCTCCAGGTTAACAGTTAAGTGGCATTCTGTTGTACAATCCTTAGACGTCCTGACATCATCGTCTTCAGCATGTCGTATATCAGTTGGATTTTTATAAAACCTCAAAAAAACAACCAGACAAACATATATGAAGTTCAAGGTCAAAGGCAAAACAAATTCATGGTCAAAGGGGTATAAAATTAGCCCTAACTATGACTAAGTTGTTTCTTTCTAGTTTTGTACCATTAAAATAGTTCTGTTACGTTCTTTAAATGGCTACGTTTGCCAGTTTCCTCAGTCAGAGCCCATCTCAGTGAGCATGCATGTGGAAAGTGATGAGCCTGGACTGCCTTGGGCAAAACGACAAGGTGTGAAGCTGCTGTCACAGTTTAAGGCTTAACCTGATTCCGCTCATGTAATTCAGGCTGGCAGGACTCATTTATTCTCAGAGGGAGGTAAACTGGAAAACTAGGAAACACTCTAATTACTATGTAGTAGTTACTGGTTAATACCAGTGTACTTACACATAATTGCAATGATATTATGAATAGTTACAATGTACCTAATGTGTAAATCTTTTTGCGATATAACCCTCACCCTGACCCTTACTCTAAACCTAACCCTAACCCCAGCCCTACCCTAACCATAGCCCTAACCCTAACCCATTTATGATCTAATTGTGTACTTACATATATCAAGCAAAAAGATTTACACATTAAGTACATTGTAACTATGCATAATAACATGCAATTATGTATAAGTACACATGTATTTACCAAGTAACTACTATATATATATACACAGTAATTAATGTAAAATGTTACTGGAAACTATGTGTTCCTATTATACATTCTGATTTCCTTTTGTTTGACTCAGAAGGCAGTTAATCAAAGATTCTCCCACACTCTGCATGTTTAACAGAACTAAGACAAGTAACAGTGCAATACAATGACAGGTGCATGCTTTTGTAAAATTAGATTCATGAAGAATATTATCTGTGCTTAAAAGCAGTTACCTTGGATCTGTTTGCAGCTGAATTATTAAACATTCCATTTACACGATGTGTTAAAAGCAAAATCCCTGGTACTTTTCAATTGACCCAAACGACAAGACATTGATGTGCCAAATACTGACACAAGCTTTACAGCTGCTGATGCAAAGAGGAACCTGCATCAGTTAAACATGAAGCATTGAAAATAACTAAAGTGCATCTTTCTCAAAGCTCCTAGTGGATAAAAAACATCTTCCATTTTCATATAGAGTTGTCACCATTCATTAAATAACAAGGTATTGCAAAACGTAAGGCTGTATTTCCTCAACAGTAGCAGTTACACATGAACTTAAATAGGTTTTGAGTAGTCTTCAATTCATATAGTTCAAATGTATTTTTTTAAAAGAGTCAAACTTGTTAATAGATCATTTCTGTCAAATTGGTTTCAAGTGGTCAAAATGTACTTTTTCGTGGTTTAAATCAATAGATACTGTATTGTATGCAGCTCAGTGTGCAAAAACTGAAATGGGCTGTGGCATCACAATTATTGCTAAAATTCTTTCCAAATGTATAAAGTATATTCAAATGCATGCAATTAACATAGAGGACAAATAAGTACAATACTAGAAGAGGGTGTTATTGTACAATTGAGAAACATTTGTAACTTCTTAATTCTGAGCAATCTACAGTGTGAAAGCTGCATAGCACACTGCTTCAAAGGCTTCCTGCTGGCTTTGAGGCACTCAGTAGATGTCTGTCCTCATTTGTGCAATCTTGTGTGGCTCGAATGTTTAGGCAAAGGCAAGCTTACTGACCCTTACAGAGAATGACCTGACATTTCTGTCAACAGTTGCATTTTGTGACAAAGGCTCGGAGACAAGAAAAGATAAAAACCAAAAAGAATAATTTTATACCTTATCTGAGTGGAATCTTTTAAATGTAGTTATGACAAACATTTAGCAAGCTGGTCACTGATGTATCTCGGAACATTCTGTCAGTGTCCCCAGAGACAAAACATTATTATTTTTTGGTCAGCGTTTTGAAAAATTGCAGTAATACCGGCTCCCTATTTCATACATGAGTGGACATTTAATACTCAGAAATGGGAGATCAAGAAAAGGACAAATTGTACAAAAAGCTAAATGGTTTATCAAAAGTTTATGAAGTGATGCATGCATTTTATTAAGAATATCTGTGTTGTTTGACTGTTAAAACCCACACACTAAAGAAATACCAGGACTTATAAACAGAACTACCAGCTTGTTCAATATAATGTTGCAGACTTTGGAAATGCTTTATAATAAATGCCTGTAATTCAAATGCAATTATATATGAACAACATATGAGTTCTGATAAATTAAAATAAACAATAATGAATACATAATCCCAAAACTAACATCAATGAATCATCATGAGCAAACAAACATTTTAAAATGTCACACATATGAAAATTAAACATATCCTAAATAGAGTCTTACTTCAAGGGAATTCCACAGGAAACATGTTACTTCATACATAATTATATTACTGTTACTGACAGCTTATTAGAAAGTGCAATCCAAATGTTTTACATCTTCTACATTCCTGTATTCCTCAATACACTGTATCTATATCAAAAGCAGTGCTTTCATTGTTTGGGTTGCTGATATAAATGTGATCAGTCTTTCACACACACAGGATTTCACACAAGGTCAGCCTTGATGTCACTTTACATTGCAAACCTCACTTAATTGTAATAAAACGTATTAATAGTCAACCCTACATAATAACATGCCATAACGCCAAGTCCGATAATATCTTCCTGGAATAAATGTACCTAGACATTTCTTTTTTCTAGAAAGGGATCCAAACTGCATTCCCTTGGAAGATTGTAAGGCGTGGTGATCCACTTCATGAAGAAGCAGTTAATTTATTGCACGTTGTATAGTGAGGACCTGAGCATTCAATAATAATAACCCTCATTTAGGAGCAGTTGTGCATACACACGTGTAAGGGTGATTAGGGTGGTGGTGTCTAATGTTGAGAACTAGACATTTACAGCCCTGTTTTGCAAAAGCTAAAACAATCAAGTATAACAAAACACAGACCACATTGGTAAGGCAATTATTCTGCTATTCTTTAAAAATCCATGGCATGAGTATGAATTAAGCTTTTTTTCATGTACTGTAGTTAATGTAGATTACTATGTGACAATACTGCAATAGCATTAGTTATATAAATGCATCATTATGGATGCTGACTTGAAAGATCATTAAATCCTAATTGTAGAAAAACATGTGCCTGCACATTTATTTTGAAAGCGGCTAATATGTAAACAGGCAAACAATATAACAGCTTCTTGCAAATTCACATTTTTAATTTGCCACCTAAATGCAGCATTACAAGACCAGATTGCACAGTAGAAAACACAGTGCAAATGCTTATAATTAAAAGTTTAGCTTTACATGTTTTAAACACATACTTAAAATATACAAAGATCAAGAAACCCAAGTCCATTTTTATTTTATTTATCAAAGAAACTAGTAAAGTATAGTGTAGGTGACATCTTCAAGCAAAGTTGTCTCATCGTTAATTAGGGTCAGCCCCATGTTAAAAAAACCCACCGGCGACCCGGCCCTTTAAATCTTTTTACTCAGGCACTGTAAGAGACATCCCTGCTTGTGCAGCACAGTTTGAAAGAAGAGAATTGGGGCTTTACAACGACGTCCTATTTGTGTATTTCCGGTATTGGACAGTGTCAGTAGAGAACTGTGATTGCAAGTGTTTTGAAATGTTACTGCTGCGCTGTAAGGCAGACCTACCTCAGTGCAGAAAACAAACATTTTCAGACACAATCTTTACAAAAGAGAAATGAAGACATCAAAGGCACAAGGACCTATTTTCCGATAAATATATATTTGTTTTTCGTGTTGATAGTGTTTGTGTAGCAGATGCACGTCACAAGTCAGCTGTTAGGGTTAGGTTCGCCATGGTCACCACAGCAGCACAAAGGAATATTCACTAGAAACTGTAGGTTCGCCACGGTCACCACAGCAGCTCAAAGGAATATTCACTAGAAACTGTCCTCAGGGCATCAAATGATTCTCAATGGTTAGGTTTAGGGTTAGGTATTGCGTTAGGGTTAGGTTTTAGGGCTGGGGTTGCTTAAGGTTAGGGTTTGGGTTGGGTTATGGTCAGGATGGGTTGATTTTGTAGAGTTGCCGAGCTCTGGAAGTGAAAGGTGGGAGTGCTTGGCAAATGCCCTAGAATCATCTGATGCCTTCAGGGCAGTTTCTAGTGAATATTCCTTTCCGCTGGGTCACCACATTGAATAGCTTTTAAGCCACAGTGAATTGCTCCATCTTGTGCCACATGATCAGGGACTCTGGCACGAATAATATGAATGCATTTTTGTTCTTTTTGTTTGTATTTTGCACAGTTTTCAATTGTTGCAATTGTTTGGTTTAGTTGCATTTGGTAGCTTTTGTATATATGGCCAAAGTTCCTTTATTTATAATCCAATGTGTTCAATTTGTTTTCCATGTTCCCACAAAATCACAAAATAATGTTTTTTTTTCTAAAAAGAGTCTCTCTTTTTCTGTGGATTTTGTTGTCTGTACTAAACAGGGTGAGTCTCATACCCCTTTCACACAGAAGAGTTATGACGGCTCAGAACCGGCATTGATGCAGAATTTTGGTCTGTGTGAATTACCGTCACAGAGCCGTCATATTTTATGCCGTCTCTGAACCACCTTGGGAGGTGGTTCAGAGACGGTACTGAAGCGTGTTAACTCCTGTGTGAAATGCTATGCCGGCACTGAAAGTCTGCAGTGGTCTTGGATTGAGAGTCAGCAGATGGCTCAGTAGTGGAATTTGTGTGTGAAAGGGGCTATTCAGACTATTTCACTTTCTTATGGAAGCCTAGTATGTGCATATTAATTTCATGTATGGCATGTACCTGTAACCTTTACAGTTAAAGAGTTATAGCCACAAATCTAACAGTAAAGAAACAGACGAAAATAGCTCGGACCCTAAAGGTTAAGGATCTTTAAACCACAACTGCACAGCATTTATTTTCAGCATGGTTATGTGTCCCTAATGACAGCTTTTGACATTTGCAACCTCCAGTTGGCTCCATTACTTCAGTGTTTACAGAAATCAACTGACAATGCAGTGTGCTGCCTCCTCATTAATCAGGATATTCACGAGGCAACTGGATTTTAATTGTGTTGGGCTTAGTAAATAAAGAACACTGCAGGAATTTACAGAAAACCTCCCAGATCTGGTAACAGGTAAAGGGGTCCGGTGGTGTTGAGGGGGATAGATCTTCATGCATACTACTATTGCAGGGGATGTTCATGCATTTAAGAACGTCCAAAAAGCATTACTGTTTATTGGTACATTTTGGTGCCATAGTTTTGTGTTAGTGGATCAAAAAGCATATACCTCATAGCATGAGGTGCTAGGATGACATATTTATCTATACAGTGCTTGCTGAATCCTTCAATAAATAGAAAAATCTACATTTTTGTTCATGTTAATTCCACTTTAAAGATTGTTATGGAGGACACTTCCCAGTTGCCCTCCAATGTTAACATTATGGGAAAAAAGGCAGAACATTTTTTCTCTGCATCGGTTGGTAAAATCTAAGTAAAAAAAAAAAAGTCAAAGCCCCTTTTCCTTTAATGATACATTTCACTTAGCCAACTAGTTAGAGATATCTTTAAAAAAGCTATTATTAATAAAGCACTACCCTTATTCTTGAAATGACTGTGGAAATAAAAACAGCAAGGGTAAATAATCTAACATTGGGTGAACCTTCCATTCCATTGTAGCTCATGATGAATTCTGAAATCAAAATGGTTCATTCACTCCAAAGAGTAATAGTGCTAATATACCGCAACAAAGTAACACATTCTGACCTTGATCTGAATAAAGAGTTCCAATCAGTAATTTAAGCTCACAGTATATACATATGTTACTTCTCTGAACAAAGACTAACAAGAGTGCCTGATCTGAGCAGAATGATCCAGTGATTTGTTATTTTAATACATTACATTTAAAAAGTTGAAAATGAAAACAAACCTGTCACTTAAAATGAAACAATCCAGTTTCTGGAGGCAGTGCTCCAAAGACAAGCACCCACAGGCTTAATATTGTCACTAAAGGATATGACAATATCAATAAACCCTTTTTATAATTGTATAGACTATATATAAACATATATATTTATATACAATATATATATATATATAGAAACAAAACCTTGATGGTATATCAAACAATTGAACCCATACTTGCACAGTGAATCAGTCAATAATGATCAGATCATTAAAGCAGATATAGCAGGTCTTTGTTGTTAAGGTTGGTGAAACGTCAGTTAAGTACGTGGCCAAGTCCAATTCCGTTTTCTCTTTCTGATAAATTGCCGGCACACAGAGAGGCTCTGGTAAACTACTGCAAAGAGCTCTAGAACAGCAATTGAAAACAAATAACTCTCCCAGAGAGGAAACTAGAAGACGGATATCATGGGAAGCAGAACATGATTTTTTTTTCTTAGCTTGTGTCAAAGCAGCCTTATCAGAGAGATTGAAAAAAAACACTCAAAGTTTCTGTAATAACTGTTACAAATTACTGGCATTAGTCCAATGATAACACATTACATTAGGCATCTCTAATTACTGTGTATTTACTTAGTAAACACATGCGTACCTACACATAATTACAATGTTATTATGCAGAGTTACAATGTACTTCATGTGTACATCTTTTTGCACAATATCATACACAAAAGAAAAGGGTTAGGAGGTTAGGGTTCGAGTAATATTGTGCAAAAAAAATGTACACATTACAGTAATTACATTGTAACTGTGGGCTATACCATTGTAATTATGTGTCAGTGCACATGTATTTACTAAGTAATGACAATGTAAATACACAGCAATTGGAGACATTTCATTTAAAGTGTTACCATCCAATTTCAGGGTTCTTTGGATGCCTGGAATACATTGGTGAACAGCATATGCGAGTGAAGGGATGCTGTGTGGTCCAGTGGTTAAAGAAACAGGTTTGTAACCAGGAGGTCCCCGGTTCAAATCCCACCACAGCCACTGACTCATTGTGTGACCCTGAGCAAGTCACTTAACCTCCTTGTGCTCGGTCTTTCGGGTGAGACGTAATTGTAAGTGACTCTGCAGCTGATGCATAGTTCAACACCCTAGTCTCTGTAAGTTGCCTTGGATAAAGGCGTCTGCTAAATAAACAAATAATAATAATAGATGCAAGCCTTATTTTCATATCAAATTTATTGAAAACATAGAGTACATACGGTACACATAATTAAATGGACGCATTAAAATATAGACAGCTAAATGGTCAAATTGCTCATTTCCCTCTGAACAATGAATTGTGTAATCCCCCCAAATAAATCACAAACAGAACAACTTTACCTGTCCTTCACGCTTCGTACCTTACAAATGAATTAAGTCATGGAGCGCATTGCCACGCAGGTCAATAAAGTGGCAAACAAGAATTAAGAAAGATTTTGACCTCCCAACCGTGATACACTAATGGATACAATGTACTGAGTCACAGTTCTGTTCCATAATGGAATATCAAGGAGACCAACGAAACCTAAGTGGATTTGACCACCATTGTTTAAGTTGTACATTGATGTCCTTACATTAGTTACTGGCTCGTCTGTGTGATACATTATTCTTTTGATGTGTTGCATTCAGAGGGGAAAAAAACTACCAAAAAAGAAGTTCCATTAGCCGAGGATGGTAGGGACAGTTTATGTAAGGCCTGAGTGGCAGATTCATTGAGAAAAAGCATTTGCTTTGATCAAAAGGCTGAATTCAATTTTCTATGTATTCGACTTTCATTAAAAGTGAAACAAAACAGTTTATTGAGGCAGTGGTGCAAAGACACAGGCATCCACAGGCTCTGATAATGCAACGTGCAGAAACCGATAATGCACAGCATGCTTCTGTCCTGCCATTATTAAACACGAGAAAAGAATCCTAGAATTGCAGTGATTTATCTGTACCTTTCAGCATTTCTGAATATGCTTCCTACCATCTGAAAGAGCCTGTTCGGGACAATGTGCCGACGCACATTTTTTTAATTAATTATAGTGATCATATTGCTATCTGTAGTATTTTTGTTTGTTTGTTTGTTTGTTTGTTTGTTTGTTTGTTTGTTTGTATATATATATAAACCCACACACACTGCTTTTCAAAAGTCTTAGACAGGCTGAATTTTTCTACTCTGATGCATTATGAGCATCAACAATTTACTCAATGCTTCCACTAGTGTTTTCTACTATTATAACAACCTTGACTGCAAGTAGTATATATATATATATATATATATGCTAAATCGTGGATTGTAACTTTAATTAGAATGCATTTATATTTTTCAAAATATTAGAAATGTGCGACCGGTGTAGGGTAACTGAACTGCTCAGCATCTGTACTGTCCTGGGAAATAAAGGGTTTAAAGGCAATTGCATAACAGATTACTCTTTCATGAGGATTTAGAAACTTCTGCAAAATTGCATTCATTGATTCATAGCCCTTGGCGATTCACAGCTGAATGGTCGAACACAATCTATTAAACTATTCCAACAAGTGGTCAACTAAAATAACTAAATAAATAAATAAAAATTCACAAATATCTTTCCCTATTGTTTCATGCAGTGACAGCAAGGGGACAAGTGCAATCAAAGAGCCACCTTACCAGTTTTAGATCTAAAACACATTTTAAGTGGCTGCTTCCTCCTGTCATGACGTGGTTTCATACGTGATGATACCCCTGTAAGAGAATTCCCTTACAGTCTCGTTGTGCTGTCTGACTTACTTCCAGTGACGGCCGGTGATTGAAGGCAGTAGGGCAGGCACCGGCAGACGCTTGACAATAGCATACTTTGCTCACATCACTTGCAGGCTTGCTAACGCATTGCCAAAAAAATGGGAAAATGTGTTGCAAAGATGTTTAGCCAGAAACTCATGGTGCTTCCAGCTTGCATTGACAAAAGGAGCAGCTGTGCTCCAATCATTCCTGCGTCGTATCTATTTGTTTTTGGTATTTCAATGTTAGAGCGTCTGGATTTGCTCAGAAACACAGGAATGATTCCAACATTTGGAATATTTGTGGCAATACAGAAGAACTGCCATCAAGCTTGGGCCGAAGGCATAGTGTCCCCCCCCCCCCCTTTTTCTAGCTTGACTAGTCACTTCAGAGACAATGTAACATATTTTAATGATATAAAAACTAAAAAGAATGATATTTAGAAGTGAAAGAGACAATGATAGCCTGGGGGTGACAGGTGCCATGATGTCACTCCTTGCTCCTGGGCGTTGTCTCAGCTGGGAGAATTGTTTGCCTCAGAGTTTGCCAGCGGATTTCCCTTGACTGCTTAGAGAAACTGGAGGGCAGCACATGTTGCCACCACATAGGACACCAAGGTACAGGATTCTCTGAAAGCCCTCCAGCAGGATCTGTCATCTGACCTTCAGATTGTCCGACGGGAGTGTGAGTCGCATATGCATAAGCAAGAACAGCTCCAGCATTCAAATTGCACGGAATATGCGAGCAGATAGCTCATGCCCAGAGTCGCTGACCGTTCATTTTCTTCACTGTGTTTTTCACGATTAAACAAAAATGTAAAGGGCTTCTTTCGCATGTCACAATTCACAGACACTAAAAGGTACACTCTAGAACCATGCCTGAATAATGCTCTGGAATGAAATATAAGTGGGTGTAAAAAAAGTGCTCTTTAAGGACAGGCTGCAGAGTGTGTATAGAGATCTATCAATAAAAGGCAGCTGGGATTTCATGCTTGGAAAGTTTCCTGTAATTGCCTCAGCACCTTTGTTAGACTTTTGGCTTTAATAACATAAATATTCTCCCGCAGTGAACAAAACAGGGGAAACGAGAGATTTCTAAGTATTATTATATTTTTCACATGTAGTCAACAGCTGTAGTCACTCCTGGGGCTGCACGTACAAGCAGACATTCTTCCAATTCAATCTGGGTCTCCTGCTAAGTCTTATTTGAAAGCCAAATTCATGCATAAAGTATGCACCCTATCAACATTTCTACATTTACTGCTGATAAGCTATGCATTAAATGAGAAAAGCGATCTTGTTCCACAGCCCATTTTAGATGCTTATAGGAAAAATCAAGTGGGAAAAACAAGTTCTTCTATGACAAACTGACAGTAGCTACAGCTCACCGCTTTTGAAGTAATTTATACAGAATGTTTGCTGAGGGCCAGGGATTATACTGCAACCATTATTATTTTGTGTTTGATTGTTTTTCATAATACTAATGTCATAATACAAATAATACCATGTCCCTCATATTCTCTAACAGTAAAATACCTTTTATTCCCTGACTCTCTTTACTACTAAACAAATGACTAGATGGTGCCAATGTTCTCCTCTATTGTAGTCCTGGATTATACCTAGCGCTCTCAAAGCTGTATCTCCCCAGCCTGCTTCTTACTGAGCCCTGAGCTCTGGATCCAAGACATCCTAGCAGCCGTGTCCTCCTATGGCCAGGTGCACACCTGCATTTACTTAGAAAGCAGTTTTCAAACAAGGGAAACTGTGCCATGTCTTTTTGTGTTGAGCCCTTTAGTAAGAATGTTTCAATTAAAAAGCCTGGCTGTGGTTCTGAGATGCTCTTTGAAAACCTTGTCTTTTTATGCCTCTCCTATCCAAGCCATTTCATTTGTATCCCTGCATATCTCCCTGTTTCATGGATTTTGTAGCTTGTAACCTCCACCTTCCCACCAGCTTGCAGATTTTCTTTCTTCCGAAAAAGCAGCAGTGGATGGGGGGTTCGTCCTGTGTGGTCCAGTGGTTAAAGAAAAGGGCTTGTGACCAGGAGGTCCCCAGTTCAAATCCCACCTCAGCCACTGACTCATTGTGTGACCCTGAGCAAGTCACTTAACCTCCTTGTGCTCTGTCTTTCGGGTGAGATGTAGTTGCAAGTGACTCTGCAGCTGATGCATAGTTCACACACCCTAGTCTCTGTAAGTCACCTTGGAGAAAGGCGTCTGCTAAATAAACAAATAATAATAATCCTGTGCTCTGAACTTCAGTAGGCTCCCAGGGATCAAGGCTAACATGCCCGTGTCACTAGCTACTAGCTCTGCAAAGAAGTGCATTATTTCCAACCTGAATTATGTCCTGTTTTTATCCTGGGTTATATTTACAGAGCACTCTCCAGATATTACTGATGACTTTCTGATAATTAAAATTGAGTTGTTTCTCCTATAGATAGGGTTACATGAGCGATACAGCAAATAAAATGGGATGCCGGGTCTCTACTGTTTCTGTAAATCGGCTGTAGAAAATTAAAAGATATACCCTTTTTCATACTGATTCACACTTGCATTTCCAACAGAACATGTTCATTAAAATAGTCAAGGCAAGACTGACCCTGTATTTCAGCTGGAACACATTTCAAAGCAGGACGCGCACTGAAATCCCTCGCTAGATGAACACAAAGCTGATGTTTGCAGGAGCGAGGTGTTTTTGTTTGTTTGTTTTTGTTTTGATGGTTTAAAAGGCATTGTGCCAGCATCATTCAGAGCTGTGCATCTTGCATTGCAGACCTGTCAGTGCTGACAGAGAGCCAAAGCCAGCCGCAGATGGGAAGTCAATCATACAGTCAATGGGGATGCATGCGTTCTGTGAAAATGCACACTGGAGAGAGGAGTCAGAGGATGCAAACTCCCCTCCGACCATTTTGATATCTTTTGAACTCAAGAACTTAGCACCTGCAGGGCAAAGTATATTGCGTGTGTATTAATTTATGAATGACTCTAGGGTATTTCTGTGGCTCTCACAAACCTCCTGCCCTTTATCAACGTCCCTTGTGCACTGCTGAGATGAGCCTGTTGTTTTGCGGCAATGAATGACATTTAAAATCAATAGCAATTAAGAATACAATAGTAGAGATAGCAGACACTGCCAAGCCCCGCTAGTAGAATTGGTATCATACTCACACTCAGGAGTGCCGGCTCTCGCGCTCAAGCCTCAGTCCACTTTACACTGCTGGCAGTGTGGCCATCTCTTCTGGAAGAGTAACTAAGAAACTGGATGGAAAACATCTCTCTGTACTGCAACCAGTATAGACTTCATTTCAAAGAACAAAATAAACTTTGAAATGCAATAAAGGGAAACACACAATGTATTACCTTATTACTTAGGTTGTACTGAACCTCTGCCATCCTTTCTTGAAGTCTGCAGAGTTTTATACACCCCAGGGAGAAAACACTACCAGCTTAGAAAAGACATTGTCAGCAGTGATTAATTAAAACTGTCTCTATGGGAAATGAAAACGTGTTGTGCTCATATAGAGCACAGGATGGTACTGATTACAGAGAGATTCATTTATTATTATTATTATTATTATTATTATTATTATTATTATTATTATTATTATTATTATTATTATTATTACTTTAGCATGCACACATGGAAAGCATTAGTTATATTACATAAGCATACAAAAAGGCAAACTCCACAAACTGAACTTAACCCTAACTATAATATTTGTTATGCTGCAGATCTACAGTATGGTATTTAGTTGTGCTAATACAGTAAAATAATATAGTGTGCAAGTTTTGAGGGTTAAACATTGGTACACCGTGATTTGTCACACTCATCTGTGCACTACCATACATGCCTGTGCTTTATCACACCTTATCCTTTCACCAAGGCATACATTATACACAGTACATACACTTTATAATAAGTGTCAGCAATTGGGTTATACTTATGTATTAAGATGGCATTATAATTTTATAATTAGTGTTTGCATTAGGCATGCCTTATTGGGTTTTTTTTCATTTGAATTTAACTGTAAATCACACTGTGTGCTTATTGATTTAAATTGCTGACACATATTTTAAAGTGTACTGTATACTTTTATGGGAGGGCAAAAACATTATTTTAGACGATAGCTTCAGATGTGTTCAGTTGTACCGTGGTTTGAGACAGTGCTTGTCTTCAGGGTGGAATACTGTGCAGTATGTTGCAAAACCAAACCACAAATGCTTAAAAGTCTAAAATGCCCTTTGGAGAAGCCTGGAGAAGCTTGTATGCTGAAGATGCATCATGCCATGCCATTGTGTAACTTTACATGTGGCATGCATGCAGCACCAGCTTTATGGCGAGAGAATGTTTATTTAACTGATTCAACAAAATATGTGGTATACATGGAGCCACCAGACTAATTGGACATAACAGTGCATGAGAAATAATTTTATATTAGGTTACAGCACTGGGCACATTCAGAGGTGATCACAAAGAAAACGAGTGCTGAAGCAGCTTTAATTAGGACATCACTAAAGTGACTGCAGCAGCTGATGTCCCAGGGGCCTGCAGGGAGATACAACACAACAAGGCTAATTGTTATTGAATGTGTTGTCTTCCTTCAAGAGCAGTGCACCTAGAAGGGCTTTAGACAGGGAACATTGATGCTATTAGGCCCTGGGTAAGGATTTGTAAGGCTCACCCATCTCTTTAGATGTCAGATAGATTTCCTAGTTAAAGCTTTTACAGAAATTACAATGGTACTGATTGCAGTTAAATTATCACCAACCGTAAAGTCAGTATCAAATAACTGATACTTTGAGAGAGCAGCCAACAAATAAAACTACTATTAAAAAAAAAAGAAATAAGGAAAATGAAAGTAAAAAGGAATGAATCTGTCAAAAGAAAACCAAGAGTAACATTTTTGAATGATTGGATGTGTTCCATCCTCAAGCCATAAAATCTCACCTGTCACTTTGTAAGCTCAGGCAAGAAGAAAACGAAGAAGAAGCAGCATCCACAATGCATGCATTGCACAAAGCATCTCGACAGTTATGAACGATATTGCTGTGAGATTGGTGGGTGTAACTCCTTGCACACTATCATGCATTTTGATCTCTCTAAGTGCTAATGTCATAAATGACCACTGCACTTTTTCACTTTTCATTGATTGATTGATTTGCACTGTTTGTTATAATTTTGCTGTGATTATTTGGTTGTTTTTATTTTATATTAATTACTATGTCAGCTTTTGCTTTGTGTGTTTACACTGGTGATCAAATGGTAGAACTGATTGCCCTATAAAAGCTGTGCTGTCAGCACAGTGCAGGCAGAGAGCAGGGCAGACTGTGTTGCTGGAGGACCCAGACCAGGAAGTGGATGAGAGAAATTGCTGGAGGAACAGATTGCAGGAAGAACCTGGAAAAGTTGGACAAAGAGATAAAGGGAAGTTACAACCAAGTTGTAGTACTTTTGTTTGAGTGGTGAACCCTGTCTAGCTTGCAGATAAGTGCACAGGGCTAGAATAATCTTGTTCAGTGTGCAATTGGAAACCATTTTATTTGACAGTACAACACATATATTGACTTTAGTTATGAAGTGTGTCAAATAGCATTATACCGATTGCACATAATTATTGTGTTGGTCTGTATATAAGACAACCTGCTGGAGTAACGTTAGAAACTTAAAATTGGGATACAATACGTTACAATGGAACTGCACTGATGGTGTCTTTGTTTCTGTTCTTTTTGCTTGTTACAACAGGTACCTGGGCCTGGGGTTTTGGGCTGACTCCCAGTTGGACAGTGACCAGTGGGACAGCATTCAGGACAGGGAGAAGCCGGCCCCGGGTTTTGACAGGGCCTGTCTGTGTGGGGCTAATCTATAGCGAAGAAGAAAAGGGCCATTTTTGGCCTGGAGTGAGGCTACAGCCTCTCTTCTCACTGTCGAAGAACTGGGACCCTCCCTGCCTATGTGCCCAACTGAACTTGTGCTTAGATAGTTTTAACCTAAGCCAATTGTTTTAGTAAGAATTGCTATTTTAGATATATGTTGCATTTATAATTTTAGTTGGGATTGTATTTTACTGTGTAAATTGTTATGTTGATAAAGATTATTGTGGCCATTCATTGCAATAAAAATGGAAGCTTCCTTAACTGGGTTGTGGTCCCTGGATGTTCATCTGGGGGGGTCGAGGTTGGTGTCACAGAATTCCGAAAGAACCTGTAGTGAGAGTGGAAAACAGGAGGGTTAACTTTTGTACACATAGTTAACAGTGTTTGGTTTATCGTCACCTGGTCAGCTCTCTACCAGTTTGGTGCGTTCAAGCACGTGATGCTTGTCTGATGGAAGAAGATTGGATTATGATCGGCCTGTAACCTTTATTTACTGCAATATAATGTTGCCAATTATGTAATTTCTCTCTCCCAAAAAGCATAGTACTGGCTGAGATTGAAATATCTGCAAAATAGTATTTTATTTCTGCACCGCACAACAAGACCATGCTAAGAAATGGTTTTAAAAAAATCATATATCCTTTATTGTGTTGGTATCCGAATCCTGATCACGCCAAAGTAATTTCCAGTTTGAGGAAAGAGGTTCTAAAGCAGCTGATTAGGGGCAAACACAAGATTGCAGGAATAAATCAATGTTTCTATGTTGCAAATAATAAATGTATGGTAGCAAATAAGAACAAAAGCCAGTGTTTGATTAGATCTTGAAGTGCTGTGACAGTAGAACAAGCTGATGATTTTTGTTTCCCAGGCACGTCAAGCACAACAGATACGTTGCGCGCCAAAGAAAACCTCCATTTGCAATGGCAAGGAGTGTAGTTAAAAAAGCTATAACTACAATATTAAACAGATAATCTGATGAAGGCCTGGTTAAATAGCTTTCTGTGTAGGTAAATTACAGACTCTCAACAAGGAGATAATCAAAGAAAGAAGGAAAGAGAACTTTTCTAGTTTCAGCAATTATTGTGTTAAAAAAAAAATGCTTGGATGGCATTTTCTTTGCTGGGAGCTCCAGAGATGTTCAGCCATCCAAAACACTCCAAGAAATGTAATTCCTTGAGAAAAAAGAAATACAACAACACACAATACAGCTTTGAATCACATGCATCAGAAAGAGCAAATAGACTTGGCACAGCGTCACAGTTTCAGTCTTTACATTGCTGTATTCTCAGATGAGGATTCAGATTGTAACACACATAACCATCATGTGTCAGTGAGTTCTAAACAGATACAACCAGAATCCCATCACAGCAAACTTCGTTGTGTGGCAAGAAAAATACTTTTATAGATGTTGGTTTGTCAGTGGCTCTGATGAGCTCAGAAGACATCTTGGGCATCCTGAATGCCGCTGTGTACGTTTTTAGTATTGCTTCACAAAGCAGCAGCACCCCGAATTATCAGCATTTGTGACTAGCTGATTTTAGCAGGTGGTGCCACTGAAGAATTTACAAAAATATTCTTTTTTGGGGACATTTTCAATAAGCGTTTGTGGCAGAGCAGGGCTCTGCCCTTGGAAATACTGGCAGGGATGGTGTTAAATTCTCCTCCCTGCCCAGGTTGATTGCGTCAGGTGGGAGGCTGAGGTCTCCTTTTATGCCAGGTGGCTGGATGGTAATTGAATAATTAATTGACTGATTGCTCCCACCTGACGCAATCAACCTGGGCAGGGAGGAGAATTTAACTCCATCTCTGCCAGTATTTCTAAGGGTAGAGCTCTGCTCTGCCACAACGTGATTTATAAAATATCCCGCCCCTGTTGTGACAGTCGGCAATGATTGGTCTATTATCATTTGTGTTCCAAACCAATGTAAAAAAGGCACAGTGCAAACTAGCAGGATTTATCATTGCACCAGTAGGTGCACAACACCCCTGTACTGTGCAATATTATTACAGGGTAATTACACTAACAAAGCACAGTAAAGTGTTTCCCACGCATGGAAACAAATAATAAGAATACTGAGTATCATGGTTACCTGCTTCAACAGTACCATGCTCGAATGAAAATCTTGGTATGCAAATACTTGCTCTACTTGTCATTGTGGTAATTATAATTAGCCATTTTAAAACTATTAAGAAAACTGCTTTGATTAACTTTTTCATGTCTATGCCTAGTAATTAATGTAATTAACATAATTTGTATTTATAACCAGCATACGCTATAAATACCCAGCACTGTTCTTCTCAAACCTTACAGTTTCATGGAAATACTTTTGTTTTCTATCTACCATGTTAAGAAAACATAAAGCCTGCATATAATTGACTAGATTTAAATAGTTTTAGTGTTGAAGAAAAATACCAGTAAGAGGGGGTTATTTAGCAAGTACAAATTAGGCGAATTCCTTATTCATGAAGAATAAGAGAATGTAAAAGTCTACCTGACTGAAATTTAGATGTGGATTTATACCCCTAGACAAATTACAGCACCAGTTAAGAAGCTAAGAAAACCTGATGGAGCGAATACGTTTAATTTATATAACTATCAACAGAATCACACTCATTGGCATTGCAACTCTTAAAGAACAGCATGTATCTTAATGAAACTCTGCTATATTATCTATATTACAAAACAAAAGAAAAAACAATCTGCAATCCACTCTGCATGAATCTCACTTGTGTTTGTTGACAAACACCTTGTTTGTTGACGCAGACCTTGTGGGGTGAGCAGACCTAGCTAGCATCTTGATGTAATGGCCCACAGTCCCCTACACTCCGAGTTCCCATAGAAACATGCAAATGCCAGGAAATAAACTCTGTGTTTTTTATAGAGCAGATCAACAGAAAACAACCAAAGAGGGGTTGGATGAGGAGTTGTGTAAGAATAATATCAACTAAGATGTATTTGTTATCTATGATATTCCTCTGCTTTGTATTATTTGTTTATTTAGCAGGCACCTTTATCCAAGGCGACTTACAGAGACTAGGGTGTGTAAACTATGCATCAGCTGCAAAGTCACTTACAATTACATCTCACCCGAAAGATGGAGCACAAGGAGGTGAAGTGACTTGCTCAGGGTCACACAATGAGTCAGTGGCTGAGGTGGGATTTGAACCGGAGACCTCCTGATTACAAGCCCTTTTCTTTAACCATTGGACCACACAGCCTCCTTTGTAAAATATTTTTTTATATAAATATTCCTAAATTGCTCTGCAGTGTTTCATGAGTTATGATACCTAGAGGTCACAGTGGAGAACCAGCAAGCTGGTAATCCGGGATTGAAATTCTAATTTAGTCAGTGGCTTGATGTTTGGCCTTATGGAAAATCATTTCACCTCATTACTGTAACACTAGATAGATGCAGAACCACCACTGGCGATGTACGTTACTGTGATTTAACTAGCTTCCAGAGCAAATAGATACTGTATATAAAATACATAAAAAAATGTGTGTCATCTATACATGGAAAGTAAGTGAAAATAGAAATGTGTTGAAACTGAATAATCATGAGTGACGGTAATGGATTCCCTTTGTATAATTCCACTGCAAGATGCTCTATTTTATAATGATAGCTTAAAAGGTATTTACGTTTTCAATACAGGATGCAACAGCACTGATAACCTCTCTGGTTAAATCTTTTTTTTTTCCTGTAAGAGTGAGCTTTGAGATCACAGAGAAACATCATCAACTAATATAGAAGGAAACACATACCTGTATATTCATACAGAATACAGCAGTGTGCAAATGTATTCGAACACCCCATTGCTTCTGTAGTTTTGATCTGTTGTGCATATGAAAGCATGGTAAATTGAAGTAGGGAACTCAAGGATGATTTTTAAAGGTAAAATGTAGCAAAAGCTTAATGAATGACTGCGTCATTAATTAGGTAAGATGACACGTTTTTGAATTGTGTTCACAATCCCGCATTTATGCAGGTGTTAAAATCACTTCACACATTTACTATAAATACAAAATGTTCTTTTGTTATTTTATTTTATTTTATTTTTTTTCCTGTAGGAGTGAGCTTTGAGATCACAGAGAAACATCATCAACTAACATAATTTGATGTGATTAAAGGAACATATTTGACATCATATTTTTATTGAATACCATGACACAGGATACCAGTTATTTATTACAATTAGAATCTTTAATTAATTTAATAAAAATATATTTTTAATATCATTAAATACATTGAAGTAATTATAATTTGATTGAGCTGTGTGTATAATGAGATTGATTCTCCGACATGTGTATGACTATCAGCTCGAAGAGAATAGCTACACAAAGCTCATATTTCAATTCAAATGAACTTGTTAAAGTAATGCAGCATCAGTGGTGCAAAAAAAAAGCTACTGCACAAAGCTAACACGCTGACATTAAGAATGACGGTCCTTATAATCCTCTATCAAACATCTTGCTACATTTCAATAATCACCTTCTTGCAGATTAATACAACTAAAAATGGTTTTATTGCATTATGCCACTTAGAGGCTCTGTTCGTGCTCCATGAGCTATCCAGGGATAAAGAGAGTGGATGCAGCAGACGGGAGACATCACAGATTGCATTTATAGTTCTCTGAAATACTCAATGCACAGCCTAATGTGCAGAGATACACCTCTGTACTCTTCAGATTCATACACATACTTAGCTTTGGTTAACTTTGTATCACATCTTTAGTATATATGTCCCCTTATGGGATTTGGGAGTTTACCACTTCTGAAAAAGCCACTTGATCCCACTTCTAATAATACTGTATTAACATCCCCTTGAGCGTTCTGAATATATTAAAACAATACATAAAATAGCAATCCTCGGGAAAGCAATTAGCAGGTTAGATTAACGATGTTTTCATATATTGGTTTGCAATGTTACGGTTAATGCTGAAAACCTAATTTGATCAAAATGATCACAAGGTTTATGTAATCCACAGTTATAACCCTGTTGCTGGTTATGAGTGCTTGGAAAAGTACAGTACCAGGGTGAAGCAATCAGGGAAAGTGAACAGCTAAATCAGAATGGCAAATGAACAGCAATGCTGAATACAAGCGAATTATACAGCATGTGCATGTTTTTGCCTGTTTCTCAAAACATGGTCACAGAACCGCTCTCTCCATTCATCATGATGAATCAGGCGAGAAAGGAAGGAAGGTTGGGCAAATGTTAGGGATCTGAATACAATAGGACTCATATACTACAGTTCTAAAGAAAATGCGTGTATACATAGGGTTACCATATGACTCCACATACACTTGGACAGGCTTTTCAACTCACATTATGATGCATTCTTGAGCACTTGTAATAAGTAGGCTTGACTTAAATGTATTTTATTAAACTTGGTTGCAGGTTGTGTTGCAGCAGCACGAATTAAGCAGTAACGCAAGTTAAGACTCCTCCTACACTAAAACATGTTTTCCTATATCGATGCTGACAGATACACTTTATAAAATAGACAGTCTACCAACTGTATTATGATATACATTAACGGAACCCATCAGACAAAAAGACATAATGTTTTGTATTATATTCAGCAGTGGGAGTCAGGTTTTAGTAGGGTCATATAAGTAGATATGGTAAAGGTAGTTTAATCATATCGTTTCCAGATAACAGTCATACAAGTGTTTGGGTGGGTTTGATGTGAAGGAAGGATACTTCTACACAAAAACCAGTCTTAATAATAAATAACACCTTCATTGTCTGTATCAGTACAGGCAATACTTTTAACAAGCAAAGGGAGAACCAGCTCGTACATTGATTAGAGAAAGAACTCTCACCTGATATTAACAGCTGATCCTGCAGAACAAAGATGCAGGGCCAATTGATGAAAGGTCAAGATTACAAGCTTACACACTGACCTGCCTGAGAGCTCAGATTGGAGAATGCTAGATAAGTAACAAGAACAGGATGCAAAAAGCTGTAGCAATTGTCTTATTGATGTATGGCAATGGGAGTCATGGATCAAGCACACCATACCCGGTTGTACAGGACAAATTGTAGATATAAACTGATACATAAAGAGCTAAAGATACAGAACATAAATGGATATTCTGATGTTGCTAAATTATGTTATGTGTCAAGTAAACCTTTGAGAAAGCTATGAATCTGTACCGTTTTGACACAAAACTGTACACATCACATTGAATGCCCATTTCAACCAGTTATGTTCCAGTATCACCTGTGACGGGATGTGAGTTGAATCGAAATGTGTCTTGCTGATTGATGGCCTTCTCACACTCTGGGCTTTAAGGGCCTGAAATACTAATGAGGAGTTTATCAATACCTTTCCCAGCAGGACGATGAGCAAGACAAGGCTCATTCCAAACCCAGTGGAGTACAAATCTTCTTGTCAGCAGTATATATTTGATCAAATATTAAAGGAGTTTTGTGAATGCAGTGTGGTGAATTTTTGCAGTGGACAGATAGCATGAACACAGCAAAAGCTACACTTCAGTATGTCTTGATGTATTAGGTGGTAACAGGACAAAACAAAAGTCCCTTACAGTCCTCAAGCAATCATCTGATCTCATGTCTCTTAATTAAAGGGTTACATGTGTTTGCATGTTTCAGTTTTAAAGGTACATTATATTATGTATTACTCAATATAGTCCAATATTTGAAATTATACTCAATGCCGTAAGGAAAACAATACGAGGATGTGGATTTGAAGATAACGTGATTTCAGCTTGCAACGTGTGTAGTTGAGGAACATTTTGAAGGATTTCAATACACCAACAAACAAAGGACAACTGTTACGCTGTTTCCAACTACTGATGTGTTTGAAGGCAAGTTAATTTGGCTTATGCAAATTCAAAGTATTGATAACTCTTAAAACAATTATAGACACAAAGGCATAATAAAAACACCATTAATTCCCATTTTGAGGGGCAGTCCTTTAAGAGCTATGTATTAATTCAAAGCACAGAGGCTGCGTCCCTCGGGGTGTTCTTGCACAATTAAATGTCTTCATATTCATATCCATGTCTGTTTTCATCAAATTGATCGATTAGGCTAGAGGCACTTTTGCTCTCCTGCAATCGGATATGAAGTAAATGTTAAAAATGTGTTTTAAATTGACGTCTACAGCAATTCCGAATGTTTCTGTCTCTTTGAACCCTGCATGGGTTCTGGCTGCCCCGTTGTGTTGTAGGGGTTGTAATTGGAACTGATGTATATTGAGTACTGTGCTGATTTGCATTCCTGCATATTTTAGGCTTCATCAATCTAGAGATGTGCCAGACTGCTGTACGTCTCATAAATGCTGCAGTCTGATGGTTCTGGATGCAATGCGTCTATATTGCTGTTTAAATGGTTTGCTTTGCACTGTTTTATGTTGTCATGTAATTCCTTTATAACACAAATATACTGTAAATACATTATTCATTACTTATACCTGACCCATCAACATGCTGTATGTTGTTGGAAGCATGCTTAAGCAGATCATTACCTTTGAACATTAGGCAAAAAACAAATTGTAATGCATTTTTTCAGAAAGAGATAAGCAGACCATGGATGGTATCACCTCTGACTTTGTACAGGACAAGAACGATAAGCTTTCATATGAAGGATCATTTCCAATCCAAACATGCATTCTGTATGCAAACATGACCCCCTGTTTAAGGAAAGGGCGTGCAGCACATAGCCTTGCTGTATTTTTTAAAGGGATTGATGCAAAAACAGCTGAAGGGTACATGGTATGGGAGCACATCAACCACTAAAGGGTACTAATGCAATACGACAGAAGGCAAATGCTTGGAAAAATGAAACTTTTATTTGTTCAACCCATTCAGCCTCCCCAGACTACTGATCTCATTTGACATATATATATATATATATTTAGGGCTTCTGATTTTTCGAAATCAGTGTATCGCCAATAAACATCTGAAAATGCCGGAAACCTACTGGAGATGGTTACTCAATTCAAGTTGACTTCACACCTTTCACATTTAAAAAAATATATATATATATATATATATATATATATATATATATATATATATATACTATAACAAAACTAAAACAAACTACCTTTCCTAGTGCAGCTGGGCAATGTCCCTCCTTCCTGACTTGTATCTATCATTGATTCATTCGGAATACTTAAACCCACCCCAACTACAGGGTGGCAGCAAATTCCTACATTTCTACTGGAGACTCTGCTTGAATCAGAAGGTTTCAAAGCTAGATTCAAAGCTAGATAGAATAAAACAGAATTACAAAGTGTGGCAAAATGCAAAAAAATGCCTAAACACAAAAAACCCAGAAGAATGTGCCCGTGACCATAGGGATTTCGTTGTGGAAGACAGCAAAGGAAAGAAGGTACATATTGTACATATTATACATATTGTGACAGAAAAAGCCGCCCAAGCATTTTGGAAAGTAATTGAAAGCAATAATGTCATACAGTATATAAAAAGCAATAGTCCCGAATAAAAACGATGCACATGAAACTCGAAAATAGCCAAAAATAAGCACCAAAAAATGAAATGAATAAAAATAGAAGCCCTATACTTCTGTACTTCTTTTAGGATAAAGTATCATCAGTATACAATTGCTAAACTGCAGATTTCTACACAAACACTACTAAACAAAAAGTGTCAAATAATGAACTCAGACAGCCTCAGTGTGCCATTTGATTAATGCACTCAGGCATGATCAGATACAAGAAGGTATTAAACTGGGCTACCTGACTATACCCAGGAGAAATGTAGAGGCTCTGAGAATGAGTTCACAAAGGGAGGAAGCCTTTTCTAGTGTTTAGAGAAAGAAACATTTTTTATACCTTCACCCATCATTTTTAATACATTTCAATTTCTAACCTTAATAGGACACATTTAATTTTCAAACACACTTTCTCTTGACAAAGGTATCCTAAAAACACTGAAACGTTGTGATCTGTCTGTGATCTGGTTTCTGAATGTACAAAGTTCTTCAAGTCCATGAATTAATGACAAAAATGTGTATTTGTTACAAAACGTACCCTACATATCTCCGCCTTTCTGTGGTTAAGCAGAGTTAAAATGAGACTCTTTATTCTGAAGCAAACACACAATGAAAACCCTGTCTCTCACACTTATTGATCCTGCTGATGAATCATGTTAACTACAGTTCTCAGTAGAATGCAGATAGGATTATATAAAAGATTGTTACGATGACCTAATCCTTCCAACTGACAAAAAATAAAGAATAAATCTGTTAAGTGAAATCTTTTATTCATGTCCGATTACCTTGCACATTAAAATATTCACAGACATAAGGAATGCATTAAGCTGAATGCTTTGAGGAAATATACTGTGCCTAGTCTTGAAGACACTCCTATAGCAAAGTATGTCAGTGTATATATGTATACTTGCTAAATGTCAAAGGCCACCATGTCAGGAAGATATTGATTTTATTAGGAGCAAAAAATAATTTCCTTTTGATTAAGGCTGACTTTAGCCGTTCTTGGAAACTGTGACACCAAAACACAGCAAAGATTAAAAGACAGGTTTTTCTCTGTTACAGAGTGATTTGAACCAAGTCACCAGCAGTCAAAAGAAGACAAGCTAAGCTTTAGGTCTGCTTCTCCAAAAAAAATCATACAGCAGATTCAAATGTGTATTTAAGTGTAAGTTACAACAAGCAAGTACAGTCTTGTTCCAGAAAAGCACACGATGCTGCCTCTCCCATCACTGATTTGTTGATTTAGACAAGACTGTATGCTTGTGTTTGCCTGAAAAGATATGCACACACAGGAGCAGCTTTCCCACATGCTCACTTAAACTACCACAGGCTTGTGTACCTCAGCTTGTGCAGTATCTACCATCAAGGCCAATAGACCTCCTGCAGGTGGAACAAAGTGTTTACAGCTTCTACGAGATGTTCTTGAGCTGCGGGTAGGAGAAGGTTAACCTCATTACAATCGATTGGGCCTCCCAGACCAGCACGTTTACAGCAGCTTTGTGAAGGCCATATCTCCCTTAGAGCTTTGCAAGCCCTGATAAACAAAGTTGACATGGACTTTATCTTTATTACTATACTGTAGCTGCATCATCATTGGCTCTATCAACCACAATGCCTTACTCTGAAACACTTAGTCTATTAAACATCTGCTGTGTGACACGTTATCTAAGTATTTATAACATACAGCAAGTCCCCCCTTCCATCCTGCAAGTCAGGCTTCTAAAATCTAACGCAGTTTCCTTGAAAACAGATGAATAAATAAACTTTGACTGGCTGCTTACATTGATTAAGTAGGGTGATAAAGAGGTATGTGCCACTCGCTAAAGGGCTGAGTGATGTCATTAGTTGGTGAAAAAGGCAGGTTAACAAGAGAGAAATAGATTGGTATGCATTCCAGGCTCCTCAGTTTAATATGTGGATGAATCTACATCAATTCTAACAGGAAAAGCATATTAATAACCGGTGCTTATTTAACTTATTTTGCTTTTTTGTATTCCAATAAGTAAACAGTGGGAACATTGTTTAAAAAGGAAACAGGCACTTTATTAAAATGGCCGTTCAGAAATGACACACACCCACCGGTTTATGTATCAATAATCACATTTGTATGGATCTGTGTGAAATTACAAAGCCACTTTACTGCAGTTTGACCTGAATCATGTATCATTGTAATGTGCCTGCCTGTAAACCACCATTGTCATATTAGTTATTCGCTAACATGACTTTTATGTTGTTGACTTCAATAAATTAAATTCCAAACAGCGAGACCTTTTCTTTTTTCTTTTTTACATCCAAAGCGGATTGATCTCAAACAATCGTATGCCTTAAGTTGTTTGGAGAAGTTAACTTTCGCCAAATTTTTTAAAACTTAAAAGTTGTATTTGTGTTCAACTGTTGAGTCCCCACACACCTGTTTAAGGTAGCACTTTACATCAAGTGTCTCTAATTACTGTGCATTTACATAGTAGTTACTTAGTAAATACATGAGCACTTACATATAATTACATTGTTATGATGCATAGTTACAATGTACTTAATGTGTAAATGTTTTTGAACGATAGGTTTAGAGTTAGGGTTAGGGTTAAGGTTAGGGTTGGGGTTAGGGTTAGGTGGGTTCGGGTTAAGGTTAGGTTAAGGTTATATCATGCAAAACTACTATGTAAATACACAGTAATAAGAGACACAGCATGTCAATTTGCAGCTATTAAATGAGGTATATAACCCATTTGATATAATAATTCCAACCTGTATTGAGCTTCTATTCGCTGTGCAGTTTTGAAAGAAGAGCAAACATTTCAATTTTATGTATTTTTTTTAAGATATCTGGAACCAGACTAATGAAGACTTTTGGTTTGCATGCCTTACTTAAACATGCATTTGTTTCAGTAATTTTATAGTTAGAAAAGATAGGACAGATGTTGGCAGTTATCCATACACAGATAACATGCGTGAAAAATTGCTAACTAACTGTTAAATGTGTACTTTTAGAAAGGCCAGAGTCATTTAAATGTAAATACCGTGAAATAGGCTGTAATTTATGTTGACAGTACACATTTATTTAAAAGAAGCTTCTAACATTTCTTAAAGCATTGCTTTTTTTTTACTCTGTTCTCTCACGGGAAAGTAGGTGAAAAAGCAACTGGTTTGATTTGGAAATTGCCTTTAAGAACATAACAAGAGCTGACATTTAAATCAGTCATGGAATTGAAATGCCATCTTACGGTTTCAAACTTCTGTGTGGTACTTAGTGATTCAGACTGGCAATGTGAAAGTGACAAGAGATTGAACGCTCTCCTAACTTTTGAAACACATAAAGTTCTTTCCTTCTTTTCCAAATCAGTGCTGTGAAAGGAATTCAAGTTATTGTTCAGCTGACATTATTAAACCAGAGCATGATTTACTGAGAATCAATGTGCTCAGCTGCTTACTGTATCAGCCCTTAATCTTCATTTGTTTAAATCTGTGGAAATGGAACTGAAGAAGTGAAAACTTATTTTGGAATTAAATGAGCCAGAGCAAAGGAAATTTAGCCAGGCAAAACTATCCATGTGATAAATAAATATTCATCTTTCTCTTGAGAATACAGCACCATTATTCATAATACATCATGTTTCTGCAGGCAATGGGAACTCATATTGGGGACACTGCTGTGAAGTGTAATTGAAAGGGAATTGAGGTCTTGCTCCAATGTTCCCCCCTTCACCGCCTCTGCAATGGCATTTCCCTTTGGGGGCTGGCTAAGATCGACCCTTGGCAGTTTGGTTCCTCAAGGGCTGTCCCATCAGCCCAGAGGGGGAGCCCCAGGCCAAACAAAATACACTTCGGAATCCTACATAGTGATTGCTCCAGTGTAGTGAAACGTACATTGGTCATTGTCAAGATTAACCATGGGGACAAAACAATGAAATGTACTTTGTCTAGGTTATTTTATCTATCTACTGTATCTATTTGTAAATGGATGTCACAAAAAACCCCAGGAGAAATCAATGATATCCTATAGTGTAAATATATTTCTCTTTTATCAGATAAATGAAGCAGATTCTTGTCAGCCTCTCTTGTTTTTATGTTGACAAGATTTATCTGATTTCAATGAAATATGTAGGGTGGTGTGAAACTGTCATTATTAATCTTGTGAGAGTAGTACAAATGCAATTAGAAGCTGGCAGCACTGCGAAGATGCCTCTATTCTAGTGCAATATGTTCTGTGTTGAAAATAGCTGTGCAAATTAGATTAGTGTCAAAGTTTGTGTGGGGAGGTATTTATTGCTCTGTACACAAGAAGTGCAAAAATAAATGTGCTCGTTTTTTAGCAGTCATCGTTTTGTCTTGCCAAGAGTTACCAAGTGAAAAGCATTTTCGAAGGAGTCAAATCGTTTTTTCACAATATATGCAAGTACACAATTGTGTTAGGGTTAAGGTTATGGATAGATTGTGCAAGAAGATTTACACATTAAGCACACTGCAACTATGCATATGCACATGTATTTACTAAGTAACTACTGTGTGAATGCTTTAATGTAAAGTGACTGACATTTAAAAAAAAAAAAAACTAACAGGTTTAGCCTGGTAGACCTGCCTGAGCTACTGAAATAGAAACTTTACATCTGGATGAAACTTTGCATGCCGGTGTCACTGTATAATACCGTATTATTATTATGGGGAATAGCAGAAGTCAGAAGCAATCTAGATCAGCAATTGCTTGCAGTAGGGAGCACTTGGCATTCTGCAGATTCCAGGCACATTTAAAAGTCTCTTGCTGCTTCTTTAGACAATGCAATGCAAAATAAATATCGGTGCAGCATTTGTCATTTGTTTAATTTTCATTTGAATTTACTTTATTTATATAGCGCCTTTCATACCACAGTACCTCAAATGTTGGTTAAAACAATAGGACTTCTTTTGTCAGAAATGCTGGTCGGCACCCCTCAGACCCTCAAATTCAGATTAAGGGCATGACCGCCATTCAGTGCAGAATAAACAGCTCCTCACTTTAATTTCATTCTCCCCTCATTCCCCTACACTTGAGCTTGAAGATTAAGGTGTTAGATGCATCATTTTGCTCGAGCTCAGGATATCAATGGGCTGATGGAGAAATCTGGCATATTCTCCTAAAACCCCAACTTAGATTTGGAAGCTGACATATTCACATAAAACCCCAATTAAATACATTTAATTTGACATTGAATATACCTGGAAGGGCTTAATGAGAAATTAACAAGATGAGAACGTTTGATCCTAATAGGGCCACACTGTAATTTCCACATTTAATCAAATGTATCTGCGAACTTAAGAGAGAGAAAATACAGGCTGTAATGCTTAATGTCCAATATGTATCCCTGATACAGTCAAACACTGAAAGACATTGTTTTTGTTGTGCATATAACTAACTTGAATTTTACCTTTTACATATTTTCACACTTGGGTTGGAACAGAAGAATAGTTTCTATAAAAACACAGATATTAAAAAATAATTTAAAGAGCGCATTATTTTCAATCAAATGTTTTTTAGAGTTCAGTGGCAGAGTAGGAAAAAGTAATGTCAGGAGACTAGCCGTGTAATTGCATGTTATCTGGTGCCGGTGAGCAAAATCAATTAAAAAAGTGACACTCTGGGCTTCCCTGACAGGGCATTGTATTGGCTCTGGTGCGCCCATGGGTTAGGGAGGCAAAACCGTCAGGGATTGATTCTCCTCATCGTGCTACAGTGGACCCTGCTGACCAGGTGCCTAGTGTGCCTTTATCCTCCAGAGGCTGGTAGCTTGCTGACATCTGCTCTCGAGTTCCTGGGTGTAGAAGAGGAAGCTGGCTTGGTTGTAGGATGGAAGGATGTCCACTAAACCTTCAGTTCACCCGAGCTGTGCGGGGAATTGCTGTGGTGAGGGGAAAACAAAAATAATTGGACATTCCAAATTGAGGGGGAAATCGGGGATAAAATAATTGGGCACTGTAAATTTAAAAAAGGACACTCAACCTTAAATATTTTACTGCATCATGAACCTTGTGACCAGGTCTTTACATTTCCCCTGAAGCAAAATTTCTTGTGCATTCATTCCTCAGTGGCCTTAAGGGATATGATCAATTCAGTAAGAGATTCCCTGCAGCTACAAACACAGCAGCACTAATGGATCACAAGTTCGGATAGCAGTGACTGTAAGTCCAACACATGAATGCCATCCAGAACTAACCTGGCCGAATCCAGCAGCTAAGGGACCGTGACTAAAGGTGCCATGAAAGAAAATAGCAAACGGACGCAACAATTTGGAGATGCAACTAGTAAACACCTAATAAGCAGGGCAATTACATTATGCAGTAGCAGGGAGTTTGGAAAGGCCACAGGCCCGATGGAAAACGTATGTATTTTTAAGACCCGTTTGTTGAAGTTCAGTCCCATGCTAACAAACAGTCAATAGATATGCATATGTGTGTTAAATATGTGTTGGAGCAGGAAACGACATATTGTATAAAACATACTAAACACAACATTGCAATGGGTGCTTAATGATAATCAAATACATTGATTACCATGGGTATATAAATGCTGTGCCATGCAAAATAAATGTTACAACAGCTTCTCATCTGGAAGTAATGGCTCAGAGACACTCATTTCTTCCCGTTGGCCCCTGTAGCCTCCATATCGTGTGGTGTTAATTTAAAAGAATAACAAAGACGACATATTTTTCTTCATTTCTGCTATTGCAAGGTCATCAGAAAGATGCATTTAATTTACAGTGACAAATGTGTTTTCTAACAGGTTTCTCCAGCCAGTCTTTCCTATCATTTGTATACATCTTTGAAAAATACTCCTCAGCTGAAAATGCTGAGTCAGCTAAGTTTGTCTCTGATCAGCTCTGATAAATTGCCTTGTCTGGCACATAATTTAAATAGGACTAAAGACCAAAGACTGTTTAGTAAAACAGTGCTGCCAGGCTCGCAATCTGTTTTTGAGTATTTATTTTTAAGCACGCTTAACTTTATCATTATTTTTTATAATGCCTGTAATTGTGTATCAAGGCTCGAACTGATGTCTGTTTTAAGTGGGGTAAATGTCATCTAACAACTGTGTGTAAAACAGCAGATTATTTAAATAACAACTTGAAATGTTCTTAAAATGAATACAGTGTGAATAAATTATTATTAGGATGTGTAATTAGATGGGTTACAGCAAGATCATTTCCATTATTGAAAGTAGAATATTGTATGTGATCTCTGAAACATTTGAGTTTAAAGCACAATAATGATTCACTTCTGCTTGGTTATGGAGTACAACAGATGCCGCCTACTTAGTCAGCAGATACTTGTAGTGACTTTCAAAAATCTGTAGCACTCCAAGGAGAAAGCAAGTTACACTCATCAAATTAAAACCATGTCCTTCTGCACACAGGGCTGTTTATTTCATTTGTCAGGGGTTACGTGAATTAGATATTCTTTAAAATGCATTAGAAAGATTTATTCTAAACTGATTCCAGGACTGATCTCTGCAATATGCTCCAAACCATCTGGATGTTATTTTTGTGGAACAGACACAGATCTGTCTGTAGCAAGACAGCAGGGTATTCACCAAACTTCAGTAAAAAGCCTGAATAATAAAACCGGCACACTGTTTTAATAGAAACTGTAGATTTGTATTCACACCTCAAGCCACAAATCTGGTCCATGAAGTAGATGTAATTGGAGGGGGGTTAGATTTATAACACGGGTCTGTGTCTGTACGGATGAAAAAACAATAAAGAAATAAATAAAGCATTGAAATGTCAAATATTTGAGCACCATTGTATGTTTTCTTGGGAATGTCTGAACGTGTTTTATGTGTTCCAAATTAACACTACATTACTAAGCAGGTATAGAAGTAAATCTCCAAATGGAGCTGCTTGATTTGTGTTTCTTTTCTATATATTGTACTTGTTATATAAACAGAATACTCCATGGATGTTCATTGAGTGTTGTGGTCTTTTCACTCTTCAGCTATCCTCCTTTATGGAATAATTACAGTACAGTAAATGTTCCTGGTAAATCCTCTGTGTGCAGTATATTTGTATGTATAAATGTATGCATGCAGTGTGCCTGTACTATTCATTATTTATAGTAGTTAAATAGACTGGATTAATTTCATACTTGCGTTTTTCATTAGCATATAACTTATTTGCATAATTTTAAGCAATTAATAGCTTTTTGATGAGATGTGTTTTAATTTCAAAAGGCTAATTAATTTACAGGGCTGCATTTATCGTTTCTGCATCAGATTTTTTTTTTCACTTGCTTCATGCTGGGACAGACAATAGAAGAAGAAGGAGAAGATGATATCAAAATGATTTTCGATTAGATGAAATGAATGTCTTACAGAGACTTTGCATATGCTGTAGCAGATAACAATAAGCACATCATATCATCCCTGGTCATTATGAATGCCAAGTAGTATGAAGATCTTATTGTATTTATCAGTGATGCAAGGGGAGAAAATAGTAAATGCATTCTCTCTGTTGTTAATAGTGTACCAACATTTTTTCCCTGTCCTACAGTCTTCCTATTGACACTCATTACAGAGATGCAGCCCTGAAGGTTGCAAGCATGAAGCACCACAAATTGGCATGGACTCTGTTCCAGCGTTACTGATAACAAAATGTAATGGAAAAGGCAACTGGCACAGAGGCTGCTAGTAATAATCGCACAACACAATTGTCACACTTCAAGGATAGGCAGTATGCTGGATCAGATCAAATTCAAAGCACAGTGATGGTTTGAACCATGTGAAGTGGCAGTAGGGTGACAGAAAACACTCCCCTTGAACATGGTGCCTGTGTCACTTTATTTGCAGAGATACAACACCGATGCATTAATATTGATCACAGCTTCTAGCTCTCAGAACGTGATGCATCTCGCTCCTGAGTATTCAGCATTTGATTTGAAATGAGCTCCCATGCAGAATGTAAAGGAGTGGTTTGATAAGACAATTCAAACAAACCTATACAGAATTGCCTGAATTTGGACATGAGCTATACAAAGTATATATAGGTGAAAATGAAGTCACGACAAATTGCTGAATCATGAGATGAAGGCTGTTTCCTTTTGTGTCCTGGACAGTAGGTTTATGAATCCAGCCGATCTGAATACTATCCACCCATTGAATGGAGTATTATCAAGGATTATCATCAGAGTCATACAGTATGGGCCACTAAGGACCTGCTAACCTGCCACCATGTGCAGTAGATCTTTATCAATGATTCGTATGGCTGACACTACATGTAAATCAATACACGTAATTATAGCATCAGAATAGTCTTTAATCCCAGCTGAGCAGTATTCCCTCGCCCATATGACTCCCACTTCTATTCCCCTTCATGATTCTAAAGTACAAAATCTCACCAAAAAACGGGCACATTCATAAAGCACATTCAAACAGCAAAAACAAAGACATTGTTTTTATATGGTGTGACTGAGTGCATCTTTAATCACCTCTTTTGAATATTTGATAGTAACCTGTTAGTAAGCTAGTAGGCACACACTGACCCAGATGGATGGGGTTATTCTGTTTGGCAGCATTCGGATGATTCAGTTGCTTCATTCATTGTCAAAAGCCAGTCACTTTTGTTTTACCCAAAGGGGTATAGTAAGAGCCGTAACCCTGTTGCATTAATGGTGAGAGCTTAATAAGTAGGATGTTTTGAATACAGCAGATAAGATTACAAGATAATCCCTGCAGCACTGCATGCCCATCCATCTGTTTGAATTACGTATTAAAACATCACCACAGGTAGCATGCTGCTACTTACAGCTTTCACATCTTTGCTAAGAGAAAATCAACGCTTTCTCTTCTGGCTTCTGAGTTTTTTTTAATTTGTTTCTGTCACGTAGGATTCCTCAAACACCACTTCTAAAGAGAGGTGTCTGGAGCTGTGCACTGGCGTTTGTTTGTTTGTTTGTTTGTTTGTTTGTTTGTTTGTTTGTTTGTTTGTTTTTAAGCCACTGTCAAGAGAAAAAAAAAGAGCTAAATTGATTAATAAATACTGGAAATGATTCGATTACATTTGCTAAGGGTTCAGTAACCAGTCATGTACTGTAAATAATCTGACAATCACGATGATGCTTTGTGTCACATTGCGTATTGCCTTGAACTTGTACACTCTAAAGTTACAGCACACGTTGACAGCCTCTCATGTCATATGTGATTTGTATTAGCTAACGTTATTCTAGTAGACTTTGGCAGCGAATGCTTGGGGGCCAAGACATTTATTATCCCAGGTAATGTTACTTCAGTCGGCATTATGCTCAAATATGTCAGAACCTTTGTCACAGTTTCTGGCTAAACAGGATCTCCGAGACAACCACAGGATTTCGCATCGTCAGGGTTTCCATCTGGGGATGGAGAAAACTGTTTTCTGTCCAGTTGCATTTTTTTTCTTCAGATTTGCTTGAAGCAAATTCATGAGGCGATAATTCATTCTTGACAGAGTATCGGGTAGAATATATTGCAGCACATTCCTGGAGTGGCTTGCAGAACATCACACCCAGCTAGATACAAGGCTCTGTAATTCAGTTAACGCTTTATTTTGTGGGGCATCGATAAGTATCTCATTGATATTTAATTACACATTTATTAAAGTTTGGTTACATGTTAATAAACAGTCAGGAAAATGTAACCATATGACAATGGCAAGATAACTTGATATGTTTTACATACAGTAGATTCTTTGTGTGTCTTTTCTTGGACCGGAAACTCTTAATAAACATACCGAGCATACATATGGAATATGAGTACAACATTGCAATGCCAGTGTGATATTGGATACACACAAGCACCAGTGTAACATTGGATACACACAAGCACTCTTACACAAGCATTGCATGTCTTAACTGTTGACTGTTTTCTTTTTTTAACATGGAGCTAAACTTGGGTACATGCATATCAATTAAAATTGTATTTATGACACGCAAATAAAGTGTAACTCTATTTTCTTTATATTAAAAAAAGTAATTGTTAAGTCCTAGTATAGAAATAAATAGTAAACACGCAGCACATACTGAAATTGTGGAAGACTGCTTACATTTGGAACGCATGCTGTATTGGGAATAGAGATAGCTTCTAAAGTGTAAACATAGGTAGAGTAAATTGGCAAACTATTAATGTAACGAAAATGAAAGGCTTGAACTGCAAGGCTTAGAAAGCCTTTTACAAATGAATGCTGTGCATGTTTTTTAAGCATGTTTTAAACATGATTGTTTAAGAATTTGGATTCATGCTTGCTGTTGAAATAGAACAAGAGCTTTGCTAATAAACCTGGCTTTGAAATAGCGCTGCTGCCTCTCAAACTGTGAACAAATTCAAGAGTTTCTTAATGAGCACGACTTATTACTGGAGCCACTGTAATTAGTGACTGCAATGGATAAGTACCCTACAGGTCCTGCAGACACCCTGAATATTCAGAGGGGAGAAGTGAGTCTATGATTGCCTCAGACAACATGTAGTTTCTTTTTTATTTCAACACATAAACCAGAATGCAGTGTGATTAACCTGTAATTGCTCTTTGGATTAAGTGCCCCTGACTAGAATTGCCCCTAGCAATTAGAAACCAGAGCATTAGTGAAATGATAACCCTGCTGTTGCTTTTTCAGTCTCTGAGCTGTACAATGTGCATGTGTACCTATTAGCTCTTCTTAGGTGGCTGTGCTGACTTATAACTGAAGCAATCAGTGCAAGAGCATGTCTTTCCAAATTGTCAGTAAGTGGAAATGTTTTATTTTATGTGGCATAAACATATTAAAACTCAGTATTTCTGGACCTCTCAATACAATAACAGCTTGCCCAAAAGGCAATCACGTTTTTTTATTGGCTTCAAAAACACAGGATCTATTAAATACATAATAAGATCCCCTTCATTGTCATATATAATATATGAGCATTAAAACTCAAGGTATTGTTTTGTTATTGCTATATTTCACTAATTACTTTATCTTGCAGTTATTAGAAATGTGGTTGCCAAAGCTACCATGAAGTACAATCCTTATCTTATCTTGCCTTATCTCATTGACTTAATTAATATTTAATACCCCAGAAAATCCATAGTTTATTAAGAATATCATAATTATTATTATCACTTTTTGTGTGTGTGTGTACATTTAATATACAAAATGGAGGTCTTGTGTAGCAAGACATGTTTAAAGATGAGAAACACTGGACTTTAAATGGTAATCACTCAAATTACTATTAGCTTAGTCACCAAGCAATAAAACTGGATAGAATGCTGTTGGAAGCTTGCTAATCTACATAATATTCAATAATACAGTTTATCATCGTTATAACATATCCCACAGTGTATAATGGACGGAATTTAAATTATAGATTAGAATTGCAAATTCTATGATCAATTACATTTTGGCCTGAAGCACTACCAGAGTTATCCCCCCACCACCACCACCACCATTAGTAACATAATAAAGGCTTTTCATTTGCAAGTTTTACATCAACAGTTTTATCTTCAGTATATCAGGAAGCTCGTCTAAAATATTTCACAGGAGTTTTGTAGCCAACACGTAAGAGTTAGCTGGTCAGACGTTCTGAATTCACACATACAGGAGAGCATGCTCAGCCCCATGTTTAGGTTTGAACGACTCCACTCAATTTCACAGTACAACAGAGTTGTTCAATGCAGAATTCTTAGTTGTTCCAAAAAAAAAATGTCTTGAATCAGCTGGAGCCAGAGCTTGTTGCTGTTGTGCTCCTCGTTTGTGAAACTCTATTCAGGTTGACTTTAGGCAGATTGAAACACTGGATTCTTTTAAGTCTAACTTGAAAACATGCTTTTTAAATGTGATTTTATATAATTACTTGTAGCTGGAGTGTATGGTGCATATGAGCTCTCTTGTTTAGTTTTGAACTCTGTACCTGCTCTGGGATGCCATGGCATGAAGGGCATTTTGTATTGTATATTGTAAAATAAATTAAAAATACATGTGATTATAAAATAAAAGTTGTTCTACAGTGGGTAGCATTCATTTATTTAAGTCCTGGTGAAATGTAATGAAGCTTTTAAAAAGTGTAACACTCCAAAGGGTTATATTTTTTAACAGGAAGGACAAACCCAGGTAACCAGAGCAACGAATACAAAAAAAAGCAGCACAGATTCTGTCAAGCCTGGGACAAGTGTTTACCGTCATTGTCCGGTTTTTTTTGTTTGTTTGTTTTTTTTGACATTGTGCTGTTATTTCTCAAACACTCTGCTCGGCTGGATAGTTCAAATCCCCAACTCCCTTAACATAGAAGGTACACACAATAACTGAAGCACACATTCAAATACCAATCAATGTAGTCAAACCCAAACAGCAGACCAGCAATACTCTCTTAATATTAACCTGATTCTTACAAGCATGGGAACTTCATCTTTCTATTTGAAATATTATTTCATTTTCAATGTACTATATTTTGTCTTGGTTTTTGTTGTGTTTTACCCTTTAACTTTTTACACTGTTTGCAAACCCCCTGAAATGTTGAGATGCATTTGAATTGGTAATACTTTACATTACATGCCTCTAACTCTTGCTTCTATTAAACTTTGAATAAAAGTTTGAACCTTTAGTCAAGTCAATAGAAGTTTGGCGTGGCTATTTATCAACACCAGAAGACGTTCTAGTACCGTGATATGGATGGATGTATTATTTGTTCATTACTTATAAATCTTATTCACTGTGACAAAACTTGATATGAGCCTCTGTGTTAAAGCTGTTACTCATAGGAAGGGTTTGATAACAGAGATCCAGGGTTCCTGTGTATAAATTAACTGCAATAATCTATTAGGAATGCTTGATTGCCAACTGCCATAGCAGTGCCCTTTGTCTGGGGATTTGTAAGTGGGTTTCTGTGTATGCTTGTGTCGGAGCATGACCTGACCCTAGCAGATGTGACTAAACAAGTGGGCTGGCTCAAGGCTGATACCAGCACTGCCAAGACGGACCATGATGAATATTTAATTGATCCAAGAGGCTGGCCGCCAACGTGCTGTCTCTACCCATAGCCAAGGACTAGTACTGGAGGCTAGTCTACATGAGCAGAGGGACAGGATGGTATTGTCAACAACAATAACCCTGAGTGGCAAGGCTCCTGCTGTAAACAGCCAGCACTTTCCACGCTTCAGTCATCTGTGTGGTTGAGTGTTTGTATTAAGATTTACCTGATAGCATGCTTACCAGGTTCAGCATGGTCTGAGTTCCACCATACAGTACATTATATACTGGTATATGCAGAGGAGAGTTCCACTATGCAGTACATTATATATTGGTATATGCAGAGAGTTCCACCATACAGTACATTTTATATTGGTATATGCAGAGGAGCTGTATTTAGATTTTCCATGCAACCAGGTAGATGTGTGCCCACAGCGTTTGCAAACTGGACAATACCATAGTGCTAATTGAATTGTGGCTTAAACACCTTGACAACTCTGCCCCCTTCTGCCTCATGTATGAGTAGAGAGTATGATTTTAAAGCTTATTGGTTTATTAAATGACTGCAGGTGCACACAATGTAAAGAAGTACCTTACAGATATATTGCTTCTGCTAGTGCTCATAGTACTCTTGCTGCTTATGATTGGGTATGACATTGAGTTAAACAGGCCAGCCACTCTGTAGGAATCACTTAGTGTTGAAAATACTGTCTGCAGTGTAGCATCAGTGTTCGAAATGTTTCTGAGTTCAGATTTGGACTCAGACCAAGTATATTAACAATGTCCCTGTGTGAGTAGAAATTCTGGCCCATATATATATATATATATATATATATATATATATATATATATATATATATATATATATATATACATTCTCACCAAGATCGATCTATGAGGGCTGTAATTATTTTCATAAGACATTCAAAACTTCTGCATTCTGTTATAGCTCTCGGCCCTGATTTTCTGTATGAATACGCAAAACAAGATGTTTCTAGCAATAGAAAAATAAAGTGAACAATGGGTGATTAAAGTCCTGCTTGAAAAACACCTTCAGCTAAAAAGCTATAAACACAAACGTCACAAAGCTGCTGTAAACGTGCTGCTCTGGGAGGCCCAATCGATTGTAGTGAGGTTGACCTTCTCCTACCCGCAGCTCAAGAACATCTCGTAGAAGCTGTAAACACTTTGTTCCACCTGCAGGAGGTCTATTGGCCTTGATGGTAGATACTGCACAAGCTGAGGTACACAAGCCTGTGGTAGTTTAAGTGAGCCTGTGGGAAAGCTGCTCCTGTGTGTGCATATCTTTTCTGGCAAACACAAGCATACAGTCCTGTCTAAATCAACAAATCAGTGATGGGAGAGGCAGCAGGGAAGGTGCAGGAGAGTAGATCAGCTCATTATTGAAGCAGCTGGATATTACAATAAAAGTTAAGCGATTGCATCTATGAAAACTTGACTAGCACAAAATACTGCAAGTCTATAAAAGACATCTGTAATACACAGCTTTATATACAATGTATGGATTTGTTTGCATGCTGTAGGATAATACTGTAAAACTTAAAAAATCTGAGCCGTAGATTAAAAACAAAGGTTTTGGCTAGTGTCTTTGTTACAATGATGAACTGGCACAAGCCAAAAGGTTTGTATGCTTGAAATAGTGTGTTATAAATGTGACCTTAATGACTCTGGATTCTACCTCCACCCCTGTTCAATTGTACAGTCGGTGTATTATAGAAATGCTTAGCAAGCTGTAATAAAAACATGCATGTCCTTACTCTATGCACACAGGTGGCTGCAGTGAATTGGCCCCTCATGGTCAGCAGGGTCATACTGCACAAATCCACCTAATGTAGAATCCTTACTGATTTAATACCTAGAAAAAGCAGGGAAGCTGCAAAACACTATGGCTTCACTTTGTCTCATGGAGATGGAAGGAAAAAGCTGTGTGCCTCAGGCCTAGGGTCCTTGTAGGGGATAAATAAAGCACTTATCTGACCTTTGAGAATCAACAGCCTGTCAAAATTAAATCAATCTCTACATAGCAAAGCTTTCCTGCAGTTGCAGTACCCATGTGCCAGTACAAGGTGCCAGCTCTGACACCAGTTGAATTAAATGATTTTTGTTTTTGTTTTCTGGATGGGGTTGTGTGTGTGTGTGAATTGTTTTTCCTATTGTTATTGATACAAGAGAATCATTGTATGCAAGCATGGGACGTGCCATGAATTACAAGCTGAGGAGGGCCTAACCATGCAGCACAGCTTACGAACGCTATTAAAATGGCAGGCAGCTGTTTAGTTGTATTTAAAGCTTGGCTGATTGATTGATTGCTGTTAAAACAGGTCAGGCTGAAGAGACATAAAAAAAATGTATTTGATACCAGCTGGCCTTTATACGTAGTGAGTTTCTGCCAAGAAACTTTTTGTTTGTTTGTTTTTTAGAGCGCCAAGGGTCTGCTCTAAAATGGTATTATTGACTCTTTCTCTAAAGTGAGGCCTTGAAATGAGAAAAGAATGCTGTACTTAATAAGCAAATGGATTCAATTTTGTTCAAAGATGACTGTACCATACACAATTTGCTTTTAAATGTCCTCATTTTAAAAGCTTTTCGTTACGATATGGATTTTTCAATGAAGGTTACGGGAGGACCTAACTAGAAAACTACCGTGCCACTGCGCCCCCCCCCCCCCAAAAGAAAATGATTCACCAGGAGCAGGGACAGAACCGTGATTTGAATACCATTCATTTATTCAAACTCCTTGTATGCAGGGGTTGGTTGTAACACTGTCGATGCATTGATGTCATAGAGGTGGAGTATCCAATTTAAGGAAAATGGGGTCTGTAAAGATTGCAAGAGTTATTGGTAGGGTTTGGTAGCAAATACTGTTCAGTCAAAATGCAACAAAACTGATGCTATGTTTAAACATTTAGAGTGTCTTACACATACATAATAACTGGTGAGCATGTTTTTTTTCCAACGGGCTCTTCCAGTTGATATTTCCCGTAAAAACCATCTGGGAAAGACGTGTTCATTAACACCAGCGACAGAGCACGACCCCCAGCGTGAGCTGCCAAACCGGAAGGAATTCCAACACTGCCTCACATAGGTTCTGTCTTCTCTTGCTCACCAGAGATTATAAAAAATACTGCATGGGGTAGCGTGCTATAAATGAGAATTGAATGCCCAGCCAAGGGGTGGGATGTTTGGATAAATGTACTGTAGCATCCCACCCCTTGGGTGGGCATTCAATTCTCATATCACACACTACCCCATGCATTATTCTCTATTTAATGATCACAAAAACACTGAAGCTGTTTCTTAGTCTAGTCTTGTTAAGCTTCATATTTTAATATTTGATCAGCTTTTAGGTTTTAGTAAACTCATTTTTTGTTTTTTTAATTTGATTGTGTGTCTTTAAGAACTGACTCTTCGTTGTATGGCTCTTTGGTGACACTTTGCATGAAGTGCCTCTAATTACTGTGTATTTACATAGTAGTTACATAGTAAGTACACATAATTACAATGCTATTATGCATAGTTACAATGTACTTAGTGTGTCATTTTTTTGCATGATATAACTCTAAACCTAACCCTAGCCCTCCTAACCCTATCTCTAAACCTAACCCTAACCATTTTCTCATACAATTGTGCAGTTACATATAGCGTGCAAAAAGATGTTTAAGTGTTGATTTTAGTATAAAACCCAACCAGTGATAATGCAAACTTCTTCCCTGATCCCCAAAGTGCACAGCATAAAATCAATACCGATACCAATACCTGTCTTGCTTTTTTTGTTGTTGTTAGTAGCAGAAAACTACTCTGTCATAAAAAATGGATAACAGAAGAAAAGGTCAAAATCAATGCTTCACCTAAAGAGAAAACAAAAATGCTACTGCTGGTAATCAAATCCTAACAAAGAAAAAGTTAGACAGTCATACAATTATGGTAAATGTTAAACTGAGTAATCTAGTAGGATTCAAAATGTAACCCAAGCATATAATACCATATTAGTTATTCCACTCTACACAACGGGTTGATTTGATATCAATATGTACGTTATGTCTGTTCCAAGGCCCTGGACCTCCTACTGTAGGTGCTTGTGTATATTCAAGTGATAAAGCACTCTGAGCCATGGCAGCTTAACCTAGATAACCTTAAGAAATCATATTTCCTTCTGGGTTATAAGAAAAAATGAAATGAATAATTATTTTAAAAAAACAAAAAAAACAGCAGTCACTGTACTGTATCTTATTTTCCACCTCGGCAATCCACAACCTCAGTGTTTAAACCTGATTAGCCTCTTCCTTCTGAATAAAGGATAGTCATTAAGGACCTTTATTCTTGTATTAGACAAGTGTTTAAAATGCAACAGCGTTCACAGCCCCAAATCACTAAAGAGCAAAGCAACGCAGCAAAGCAATTACATTTATTGTGCTTTGCTGAAGCTTTGCCGTTATTACTCATAATTATTATTGTTTGACTATTCCGACTGTATTCTCTGTGCTTAATAAAGCTGTGTGGAACGAGGGGGATCAAAGTAATGACAAGCGAGAGTCCGAAAAGGACAGTGAGTCCTTGTCTGGTGTAATTAATGCTTCAGTATATAAAACAGACACCAGGTCATTAGGGAACACAGTTGGTTTTTCATTTTAAAACTGATAATATCTTTTCTACAGGGGTTCACACAAACTGTTTTAAAATTTCTGAAAATTTAATTTAAAAGTTCACACCTAACATTTCAGAATATTATGTTGTGGACAGGGAGAATCAGTAAAAAGTGTGCAGCTCTGTTCTAAAATATGTTTCTTTGAAAATGTTTGCTGTCTCCTGCTCACTGTGAGCATGTTGAGCATACTATATCTGCTTGGAAATTGTTGTCTGTGATCGGTTAAAACCTCATCATAGGAGAAAAAATAGATTTAACTATTGCCCTCACATCCTTACACCACCGGGCAATAGTCTCTGTCTGTCATGTGATTGGTTCACATCACTGTCAGTCCCACCCCTGCGGCTTCGGGCATTATAGCCCCCTGTCGGTAACAATAGTCTTCCATCAGGGCAATCATTTTCCACTATAGCCCTCCTCTCCAGTCCATGTTTACTATATATATATATATATATATATATATATATATATATATATATATATATATATATATATATATGATAGATAGATAGATAGATAGATAGATAGATAGATAGATAGATAGATAGATAGATAGATAGATAGATAGATATACACACTGAAAGAAGATCTGCAAAATATCACATGTATAAACTGCATGGTGATCATATTAAGATTGCCCCTTTTTAGAGAATTAAAAATGTATTATTTTGAAGACTGACCGTATACTGTAACAGCGGCACCGCTTCATGCAATATTACTGTGGTGTCAAATAAAAAAAACATCAGGTCTGTCTGGCAGCACAGAAAATAAAATGCATGAAATCTTTTCAGGGTGGCTTCTAAACACAGTGCACTGTAAAGGATGTGTTACTGAGGAGATAAGTCAGAGCAGCGGAGTGTAATGTGTGGCATGCCCCACCCCAGGGGCGGGGGGGCTATGACTGAAGAGGGACTTTTGTAAAAATGTAAACTTTTTTTTTAAGAAGCATGGAACATTTTAAAATCAATACATAAATGACAGGTAATTATTCCATGTTCTTACCTTTCAAATGAGCCGTTGTAGACCACTCTAGGACTTGCAGAACTGGATACATGATGTTTCAAGTGGGGAGTGTCAGTGAAACTGCAGTGAACAGAGCCAAAATGGCAGAGCCGAGTGTTAAAAAAAAGCATTCAGATTTTTTTTTCCTGGATTTAATGTAAATCATGTATTTTTTTCCTAGATTTAGCAGAGAAATTCCAGATTTTGCTAAATAAATAAATAAATGTTAACAAAAAGTTTTGAAGGTGTACTTTTTTTTTGGCATTGTATGCAGAGGAGGCGGGGAAGCGGAGAGATTGGCTCTCGGAGTGTAAGGGCAGCTCTGCAGCATACAAAGCCAAATCAAACACTTCAATGGGCAGGGGGCTCATTTGCATGTTAGCTTCAGATTTAGCTGGCAAAATAAATATTCATTTTGTAAAAACCCAGATTTATTTTTTGAGATTTCATTGCTAAACGATAATGTTTTTTCAGATGTATCTGTTAGGTAAATGTTGAATCGCCAAGTGTAAAAAAAAAGATTTAAGTTATATGTATGTAAATATCTATTTAACTATATGTAACTATACCATTACAGCATGCACAAAGCAATACTGCTGTAGAAATCTTTTTTTTTTTACACTAAAAGGGAAAGAAAGTAATTTCCTATGTGAATTCCAATCTCACACTGACACGGAAAAGGTGTAATTAATTACTGGATAGCCAGAAAATATGTCATCATAATAACTGTACAGTAGCTAGCAGATTTGTATTATATGTGGTACACAGTAACCGACTATGAGGTATTTATAGTAGAAATGTGTTTATAATTATTACACGTTAGCTAGTAAAGATGCATTTATGTAAGTAATCAAGTCACATCCTTAACAGGATATTATCCCAACCCTCCCCCACAGGACAACAGGTGAAGCATTGTGCACTGAAGCCTGTGCAGCATTACATTCCCTACTGAAACACCACCAATCTCACCCTTTAGCGGAGCTTATGTAAAACCTCAAGTTATAGGGAATATAACACGTACTCCAAGGATCCATTGTCAGTTTCTAAAGCTGAGGTTTTGTTCTTCTTTTTCTGTCTTTGGTTCTCAGCCTTTCTGCTTCAATATACTGCCGTCGACCCCCACTTGCATAGACTAGTACCCAGAGTTAAGATTTTAACCAACGCGACCTGTTACTGTATTATTTAAATGTCATGTAAATGTGCATGTCATGTAAGCTGACTGACTCTAAGGCTAATTTTACTTTTCCTAGCCAGTGACTCTTTTAGGGCTTTTACAGCCTTGTACTTTGTCCTTATGGCACTGTTTACCTCCAGGGGAGAACAGTGCAGGGTAATTACTGTACCGGAACCAGGTTCAATCATTTAAAATGACTCTTAAAGCAGACACGTGGACAGACAAGTAATCAACATCTGAGTCAATGATCCGTCAGAAACTCTTTAGCTTAGAAGAATCGAAAGCACAGCAAACAAGTTACAGCTCCTTTGGGAAACAAATAATAAGAATAAATTAATTAAAAACCATAAAAAAAACCTGTGTCTCAGACTTTCAATATTGCCAGTCATCTGAAGGGATGAACACAGTGATATACTGTTCGGGCTCGACTCTGATATACTGTTGAATCGTTTGACTAAAGCTGAATTGTATTCCAACTGCAGAGGAAATCTGTCTTTTGTGTGTAACTAAGTACAGCAGTTATGTTGGCTGCTGGAGGAGATCTGATGTTGACATGTTATTCATATTTGTTTGTTTAATAAGAAAGGCGAGAAAGACAGTCAGTAGTAAATGAGGTGCTTACGAAGGTGCTGGAATGGAAATCGGTTCAGAATGAAATCTTGGAATGTAAAAGGCAGGCTCACACGTTTTAAGATGCAGTTGTTTTTAAGCTCAGTTGGTGTTTACAGCTTTTTAAAAAGTATGTGAACATCTTGTATAAACAAAATCAAGAGGACATCGAGACACACTTACAGTCAAAATGTTTGGCATTGAATTTTACTAAGTATCTTTTAGTATTTCTAAAGTAACCACTGTTCAGTGTTTTCTAGTTTACCAGATGATATAAAGGAAATCACTGCAACGCTTTCTTTGCCCTGGCCTGCTATCAGAATGCTTCTCTAAATCAGAAACACCTGGGTTGTATTTGTATATTCATTTAGAGTCTTTTCTTCGGAAAAATTTGAGCTGCAGTAGGAGTTACTGAACTGCCTTTGCTGTATGGTATGATCGGAATACCATGGTTACCAGAGCAACTGAAGCTCCAATCTGTTTTACCACAGAGAAACACACACACACACACACACACACACACACACACATATATATATATATATATATATATATATATATATATATATATATATATATATATATATATAACATCTTTTATAAGCTTGAACATTATAACTTTACTTTCCCCACCTCGCCCTAGAGGGGAAATAGATCACTCGTGACATAGTATTTCATTTTGACATTAATATTACAAAAGACAAAGCTGATTAATGTATATGTAGATGTGACAGACAGGAATCCAGTTGCTGTGTTTTTTTGCAGGCTATTTTTTTTCATAAAATAAGTAAAACAAGTGTTTTGTTTTGTATTGCTGGTTGGATGTGGTATATACAGCATATATTATTGTACCTGGGCAACATTATTCAAGGTAACTTAGCCTTAAAAGACCTATGCACTCTTCAGGACCTTTATCATCTTCAGTGATTCAGACCTTATTACACACAAATAAAATTCTACTGAGCTGAAAAAAGATTTGCTGATGTTCATATCTGCTCTAACTAATGTCTGAGTCATTTAGAGCGGGCCCGTTGGCTACATTTTATTAAGCTTGTAATGGTCATTGCCCAATCTTTGCTTCAACATTTTTGTATTTTATTTTTGTAAGCCTTTCTTACTGTATGTAGGAGACATACAGTGCAACACTGCATAAACAAAAAGAAGTTTACTTGTACTTAACATGTACATGTTATTGCATGATATATGTACCTACACAGTTGTATCATAAAAGGGTTAGGGTTAGGGTTAAGGTTAGGTTTAAAGTTAGGGTTAGGGTTAGGGTTAGGGTTAGGGTTAGGGTTAGGATTTGGGTTATATCATGCAAAACTGTGATGCTTTGCAATGAAAAGATGTATATATCGATTTTTTTCTTTAGGTGGTCTGAATGTAACATGACAGTAATCAATTGCCCCCAAATACTTCGGGAGAGCCTGAGAATATGAGAGAGAGAGACAGTAACAACAATGTAGTAGCTTTTGCATTTGCTATTTGTCATTCAGGAAAGTGGATATTATCGATTTTCTCTACTTATTAATGGAGGCGGCACTGCTGACGATACTTATAGTGGTTTGGAGAATGCTGAAGACCCACAGACCTTTAGTGCCATAGCGGCATAACAAGAAGATATATATAATCATGTTGCTGTACTGTGTGCAAGCCAGGTATCTCTTTTGTTGTAACATCTAACAAGAATAAACCGAATAAGCAGTTTAGCAGCATTTAAGCCTGCAGGAAAGCTACATATATATATATATATATATATATATATATATATATATATATATATATATATATATATATATATATATATATACAACATCCTATGAGAAAGCACTGCTTCTAGCAAAATGATACCTTTAGGGTATAAAACCACACATTCTAAGGAGAATAGTTACGACAAGCCGGCAAGTCAGTTTACACGTGCCTAAAGGCGACATGACATTTCTCTCACCGACTGCATTTAAAAACGGATGCTCGTCTTTGCAACAAGTGCTCTTCTGTTGCAGTTGGTTCCTTAACCTGACAGGTTTGTTTCCTGACGCTCTGTGGTAAACTGATATATCACGTACCAAGGGGTTCACTTATTTAGAACATTAGCTCTTCTATGTGGCTAGATAGTACAGTACCTCTAAGTTCTCTAGCTCAGTACGAGCTTTCCCCTGGAATATGATCTTAATGAGAAGGGATATGCCATATGGCCCCTGGCATAATATTTATCCCTGCTGTTGTTTTTTATCTATACAAGAAAACTGTGAGCTTAGTGGTCCATGTAGAGATGTGCTAAACTGACTTTCCATGGCATTTGCTTAAAAAAATGGTTCTCAACCCTTTTTTTTGAATCTCGCCGCCCCCGGCATAATAGTGAGAATTATAAATCACATATCGGAAACCAACCAATCACAGTGAAGTATTTACCATAATTCCAGTACATCTTAACCTGTGTACAGATGTCAGTGTTCAAGAATCGGAGCAAAACAAAAGAGCACAACTTTTGTAAAATGGATTGACTTTCTTTAATTTTTGATGAACTTGATACCAGTTTCTTCAAACAAAATATTAACAATGCTTCAAAATTTTGCATGTGCGGGAGGCGCACACACTCTTAAAGGGTAAATGCACTCTGTTGTTCTCAGTATACAATGTACAGCATGATGAAACTTTTTTTCTGTGCTGGTGTATAAAAAAGGAAAAGTATATTTCAAAATAGAAAATAAAGCACGGGTCATAGGGATGTTTCTTATCTAGCCAGAAAATATTTTCACTTGAGAAATGACAATAAAATACTATAATCTTGTTTTATACAAAATAACAATTTGTATCGCTGTGTGCCAAAATAACATTTTCAATATATATTATAGGGCATTTCATTAACTAATAACAATTCACAGCCATTAAATAAAGGCTCTTGTATACCATCTTCCATCAATAACACTTCACTGTAAGTTAAACTGCACAGAGTTTCATTACAATTGCTTGTAACGGTATTTTTTTTTTTCGTTTATTGGAATTGTTATCAGCAGTTTGCTTTCACTCTCATTATGTCTCCCCCGAAAGATACATTAATACATTTGTTTCAATGCAAACAGGAACATTTACAAATCATTGGATTGCACATGAATAAAATATAAACCAATTGCATGATTTTTAGCTTGAAGATAGCATGAGAGCAGACGTATGTGAAAATCGAGATCAAATATAAACAGAGGATAGATGTGCCACAGTGCCAAAGTTTATACATGAAAGAATACATAAGCTTGGGGTCTATTAGTCAATGAAAACTTAGCCTGTGAACAAGGCAGTTTGTGTATCCACAGATACAAAAACGTGTTTGAAAAATTGCAGATTAAAAAACTAACAGTAATTTGATTTCATATGCTCTAGGCTATTATTAACTTGGTAACACTTGACATTAAGTTTGGTCTTGTCTTTACCAGCTTTTCTGAAAGTTTTCATGACTGATAGGAAGACATTATTGCTGGTCTTAAACTCACTGTCAACAGAGATTTTATAATGTGGTGCGTTTTGATTTGTACAGTGTGAAGCGGCTCATTAGTATGCAAGCTGTGCATATAGGTTATTTTTTCAGCATGGTCATGTGATGCTGTTTAACCAATCAGAAGCTGTTATTTATCCAAATGGTTTTATATACATATATACATACAATTTAAAGGCACTGTTCTCCCGGTTTAGTAGTTCAAAAAGAACTTTTATTATTTTTTTTTCAGACAGTTCTTTTATCAGCTCCCTAATTATACTTGTTTGTGCTTTGAGGCTTGAATAAACGGTCTGTCTCTTAGTGACGGTGGCTCGCTGTTGGTTAATGAAGGATAACACAGCACACAGAGAGGTACTTCCAATTTCTTACATACCCCTGACTTCCAAGCCTCTCCGAGGAGTTTACTGAATTCCCTGGAGGACCCCAAGAAATGGCTTCAAAGACCCCCACCCACACCGTCCCGTTTTCCATCATTATGTTATAGTTTTGTTGCAATTTGTGCTCTGATTGAAATATTCCCCAAGGAAGTTGCAATCCACTCATTTACAGAGATGTGGAAGTTATTTTATGTTCCATGTATATGAAGTCAAAAGGAAGATAGCAGTTTCATACAGTAAAGTGTGCGTTTTGAAGACACTGTAACTTACATACTAAAACTTTGGTTGCCACTTTACGTGTCCCTTAACTGAGCTGTAATGAAGGTGTACAGTAATTACATGGTGTGGTTACATATAGAATTATAGAGGGGCTGCAGTGAATTGCAAGCTTGTTATTGCACCAAAGGGTCCTGGTGACATTGATGAACATATGATGAATTTACCAGAACGACAAGGTGCAAGTATAACCTAAAATAATTCACTTCAGTCCCATGTGCTATTTGTTTTCTGATATACAGATTCCATTCCATTTTAAAACACAGTAATGATTCTCTGGCTTCTAGTGTGTGGATTTCAGAATGGGACGACATTTTCAGTGCTTGGAATCTTTTAAAATATACAAAGAAATTTCAAGAAGCATTGCCGGAAAAGTCATAATGTCTTAATTATGACTTTTTGGCCTACAGTAACATCGCTTAATTACAGACTGAGAGGCATTTATAGTACTGATCCATATATGATATAATAAATACACATAGTGAATACATAAGCACATCTGCAAATACAGTGTATTTACAAAACTAAACTGCCTCAATTTGTAATTAAACATTTTATTGCATTGTAACTGCACTGTCTTCTCTGTAATTACTGTGTAGTTAACACTTAATAAAGTGTTACCAACATTTCATCATAAAATCCATGTTCTGCAGGAGGGAGGGTCCTGCTTGCTACCTGCTCCTCAAGCTCAAAAGAAACGAGTTACCAAATGATATTGGACTCTTGCAGCAATGAACTGCATTTGATCACTTTATTTAACAAATTCAATTACATATGGACTAACAATTCCACCCTGGCCAGAACAGCATGTGGGCAGAACACACATCGAACAGCCCATAATACAAATACAATCCTCTTTTATTTGTCTCTCCTCATGCGGAGTATCCCAGGATGCTTTACAATAACATCTCTATAAAATATAAACAGTAAAAAAAGCCACTGGCCAATCAATCCAGCTGAAGAACAAGCCGACGCAGACCAGTCTGCTTTTAAATGTGATTGGAAAAACTCGACTGGGCCAGCATTCCTGAGATGGCTCAGGACCGAGTTCCAAAGGCAGGGAGCATGGCAACTCCTAGGAACTACCAAAAGTGCAGCATGAACCTGTCTTTTAAAGACTTTATACAGCAAGGAACAGATAGACTCTAGTAACAACATTCGTTATGCTTTACGAATTAAATGCTGTTTTTATTTTGTTTTCTTTTTGGATTATTTTGCAGCAGGGAACAATGCAATGTCAAATAAAATTTTACATACAAAAAAGTAACCCCTTTGGGGGAAAAGCCTTAATGAGTCTTATTAGTCTTAATTACCAAGCTCGTCTATGCTTGGTCATGCTTTTAATGTGCTTTTACTGTGCTTTACCATACATTTTGAAGTGTTTCCACGTACAGTAGATTCCACCCTAATATTCACAAGGTCTAACCATACAATGCTGCTGAACTGAAGGCGCGTGTAATGAATGCAACACAGTGTTGCCTAAGGATGCAAGTTTCACACGATTATGTCTAATAGCATGCTGTTTGCTGGAAGATGTAACATCTCAGACCTGATTAATATGGCTTTGGAAATCAAATTAGAGTTTGTTGACACAGTTTTAAACCCAATTACTGTCAGGCCATAATTAAAAAAGAAATTGGACACTGACAAATGTAACCACTGTTCCATCAAAAGGCCTTGGATTGACTTTAGAAAAGAAGCAAAACGTTTGAACAAATTAAACAGTAAGGGTATCTGTAGAGAAGAGATCTTACTTGGCCGCTGGTGCCCCATGCCCAAAACTAATGTGTCTCTTTTGTCTCTGCAATTGTGCACAGTAGACTAGTTAAATGGTCTGTTAACTGAAGTTATTTCTTCTAGACTGTACTAGAAGTCTGCAGTTTTGAGTAGTATTCACTGTATTTATCCTGTGTTGTTACCTGTTGGGCTTCTTCTGACAGAAAAGCTGAGTTTAAATTAGAAGCCTGTTTTTTTATCATTATAATATAGTGATTTCTTACACTTCATTGTGCGCTGTCCAATTATTATTGTTGCTTCACTGTCTGAAATTCGCTTGATAGTGAGTGACAAACAGAATGTGATGCTAACACACTGTCTACGACCCGCATTCATTAAGGTGGCATTAAGTGACAGAAAATGATGCATTCTTCATTGTGGTAAAAAAAACAGGAGTTGATGGCTTTAAATATTATCTTCATTTCTAAAATGAATGATAAGACTCACGGTTCATCCCATCCAATCGGGTTCCAGGTATTGCCATGATTAACTCACAGGGATGCCCTTTAAAAAGCGAACATGATTTTAGAACTTTTAAACTTGCTTTAAATGGGGACATGCTTTTCAAGAAGCCCAATCGATCCAGTCCAAAACGTAACCTAAAAACACATTTTTAAAAAAAGGTTTTTTTTATTCACAAAATATATTTGTTCGGTTTCCAGTGTATAATTGATCTTTTATTAAGTGGCCATGCCTACCGCTCGTTAAACCTGACTGTGGTAATTATCTTGCAGGTAATGGCCGCTGTGTTGACATTCATGCTTAAATAGTGCATTGAAATATTTCAAGAGACAGACTACATCTAAATACAGCTACATGTTGAAAACTCAGGAAAATATACCATGATTTCATGTCTGGATGTTTTACCGTGAACTATAATCCATCCAGGGGAAGAAACATGTCACTTTTTACAGCCTGGTTTAGAATGCTTTGATTTTACAGGTTTTATTTAAAAAAAAAAAAACTGAAAAACAAACAAAAAAACTGAGACATAGATGATCCTGTGATGATTGTCCAAGGAAAGCATGGCTCCATCACGATGCCTTGATCAAATTATCCCCATGAACTGTCACAACCCATCCCCATGCATCAGGGTACGGTCTGTTTGCAAATGAATGACTGCACTATGAGAGACAAGGGAGCTGTGTCTATATGAAGAATCGACTCCTGTAAAGCGAAACGTGTGTTTTCCATGCTGTACCAGTAATACCTGAAAGGTCATGCAGTCTGAATATTTTCAATTACGTATACTCATAAAAGGGGGAAACAATCCGACCTTTTGTAGTATTTCATTTTACATTTCGTTTACATTGTATTGCTTATTTTCTTTGCAGACTGCAAACAATGCCTGCTAGCTCAGTGGGATGCCTTGTGGATATACTGCATAGCAGATCCTTGTGGATATACTGTATAGCAAATCCCTGTGGAGATACTGTATAGCAGATCCCTGTGGATATGAGCCAAAGTTTTCAACTTTGTAGGGTATTATTTTGGACATGTACAAAAATAACACTTGTCAGAGTGACGGCTTGTCAATCTCACAGTGCCATGAGAGTGCTGTCTATCACAATCACAATCTATCAGAAGGTTCTCAGGGCAGTGTTCCAGGTCATGTGACAGAGGTCCCAAGTTTCATAAGCTGGAATGCTGGTCCAGATTGCGGATGAGTGGGAGCGGGGTTCAGGGTATCCCCTACCTCAAGAAATAGTTGGACAATGATCTGACCTAAATTATTAAAATAACATTTCAAATCAATAAAAGAAATAAAAGTGACAGCACTGGTTAAGTTTTATTTTGTGGCTTGCACAATGACTGTCTGCAGGTTTTAACGTCAGTTCACAGATCTGCACATGAAGTGCGGGTCGCTTGGGTGGTCTGTGTTAGGTTAGGTCACACTGATGTGTTTTCAGACACTTTAAATTAATCAAGTGGCAGGACCAGGAACAAAATGTCACGTGATAACCTTTTGATGGCTTTGATTGTGGCACTTAGCAAAATGGGAAGCTAAATATCTGTAACGCAGCAACAAAACAGGCCTGTCCCTTCGTAATAGAGTATAGTCAATTACCCGATTAACCAATCAATCAACTGCTCTAAATACTGCCATGATTTCAATTAATCATTTATAAGCGACTAAGGTCAAGCATTCAACATCCAGTGCAATTTAGCTGTTTGTTTCTGTCTGTAAAAATATATATATATATATATATATATATATATATATATATATATATATATATATATATATATATATATATATATATATATATATATATATATATGTTTAGAAATGGTCAATATTCATAAAGGTTAATATTTTAATGATTGAAATCACAGAGATATCCACCACTGTTTTGAGGAACTGAATAGATCCCGATACTGTATAGGATATCACGGGTATCCTGCGGAAATGCAAAAGGAACAGATGCAATGAGAATGCATAGGACACACAGCTGAAAGTGTTTTAAGCTGTGTGTTTCATCAAAAAAATAAAAATAAAAAACTGATGCTCTGATTTCCTGCCTGATTTCCTGATTTTTAGCAACATGAAACACCATCCATCATTTTGGACCACAGGCAGGGGCTGTCATTGAAGGGAGCTCTGCTTCTCTCTGCATAAAGCCTCTGCCAATTGTGAAATGTTGAAGGAGCCAGGATACTGTTTGCTTGTGCCCTCTTTGATCAGCAGGCAATCTCATTGCTGATTTTCCACAATTGTGTTGAATGAGATGACAGGCTGTAACAATTGGTCTGGTGTTTTTCTTGTGAGATGCTGTAATTGGGATGAAATGTATAGAAGGTAGAGATGATTTTAGTTAAGATCTAATTTTCTTCTGTATGGGTGTCATTGGGAACTTGAATAAATATGCCCATATAAAACATTACTATTGCATATGCAGAATTGTAAACATTGTGTCACTTAATGGGTGGGGGCAAGGTCTCTCCTCCCATCCAGTCTTCAATCGGATTGCTAACTCTAACCCTAACCCTAACCCTAACCCTAAACCCCTAGCCATGCCCTGATTCTTTTTTGTTTGTACTTCTTGCCTTGCCAATTAATACAAACCACTGAGGTACAAAATCACTCAAGCACAATCCACAATGGCACTTCATAGACATAGGGAACAGCTGAGGCTTTTATTTATTCTGCTACTGGAAAATGGAAGCATGAAGGCCAAATTGCTATTGGTCATTGGTATTCTATTGCATTTAATGTATTTATTTATTGATTCATTTATTAATTAAATCTGGCTCGGTAGCAAACATCCTCTGCTATAATATATATATATACTGTATATATATATATATATATATATATATATATATATATATATATATATATATATATATATATATATATATATATATATATATAAACAGATATATATATATATATATATATATATATATATATATATATATATATATATATATATATATATATATATATATGTATAAACAGATGCCCCGCACTGCCATCTTGTGATTTGGAACAGTATTGCATCAAGGGGAATGTGATTTAAGGCATGCTGTATGTTCTCATCCTCAGTAACAATCAGATTGCTCTTGCAATTATTGTGCAATTGATTCTTTTGGTTTATATTGTAATGCGTTTCCTGTGACACATGCTGTGCTGACACTAGCGTGCACACTGTGCATCTTGATGCTGCTGAACCAGCATGGGGGAGAGGCCTGCTCGGCCTCCTCGTTTTGTCTGATTGTCAAGTGTCGCGAATTATCAGGGTTGCTTTGAACATGCCTGTACTGTACAAGGATACACTATTGGATCACAATGTCATGCGAAATACGATTCTGTATCAGGGAAGAACAATACACTTGTCTCTTTTCACTTTCCACATTAACAAGCAGTGCCCTCAATTTGCTGTCAGATAATATATGGGAACAATAAGTGTTGTGTGTTTTGCTGTACTTCACAGAAACTAAAAGAGCATATATATCAAATTCGTTCGTTGTAGGTCTCAGACCAATAGTTAGATAATCCTCTGCAAGCTTCTGAAATGTACATCCACTGGCTGATCCACCCTGAAGGCAGCGTATTACTGGCAGTTTGAGGATAACACCATTTATTTTTTGTTTAATCAACATCAGGGAGGGATAGTATTCTTGCAGAGTCCTTTTCTGCAATTCATTCAGAAATTAGTACCAAATCACATTGATGCAGCTTTTTGTATGAGTGGACAACCGATTGCTGTCCAATATTCTGCAAGATTTATAATAAACATTAGATATACAGCAGCAATAATATTAAGATGCTGCTCATTATGTAAATGCGAAATCAGTCTTGAATATGTTGATGCCGTAAGCGACAATTGTCATTGTTTTGAAGCTATTTCACGAGAAGCATAATTGCTATGCAAATTGTCTTGACTGCCATAGAAGTTTTCATAATGGGCCTTTGGGGAGAGGTAACTAGATTACTCAATTTTTACATAGTGTTTGACATGACGAAATTATCATATGTTTACCCCGGTTTGCATCTCGAAGCTAAATTTGGTAAATGTGTTGCACACAAAAAAATATTTCTAATAATCTTATATTCACACTGTGTATTGGTATTCCTACTTGAATTGTGAAAGGTCATGCAATTTAAAGTGTGGCGTTGCCATTTATTTGTGCTTTTGTGTGGTATTTTCCAAAGCATTGGCTTCATTCACCTTTTACATTAACTTGTGTGGCTTCAAGTAAATATATTTGTTTTGGTTGTCTGATCCTGTGTGATCTGAATACAGCCTTAACAGTGAGAATGGATTTCAAAATCTGGTTGTGTTCTCTGTTCACATACAGGTTCTCTAGGTTTGTAGGTGTGTACCTTGGTGAGCTGTTGCAGTAAGGTCATATTCTGGTTCAGTCATCCCTATATTTGAACATGATTGCGGGACAGTTGTAAGATGTATAGTTAAATCAACAGTAGGGTATGCAAAGTCACCCCTGTTTATAATTAAGCACTAATGTGTTCTGCAGCTTTCATTGCCTGCTCGATAATTGAGCGCTCAGCAACAATTTGATGTCCTGCGCCGAAGACAATGGCACTTAACTACAGACAGGTTCAGTTATCTACAGGATATTAATGCACACCATTGTTTTTGTGCATGAAGACATTTTTTAAATGAGCCTTCAGGTTATAGTCTGAGTTGCTTCGGCTTCTTGAAATGCATGTCACCTCTTGAAGCAAGTTTTTAAGATTGTAAAGTCCTGTTAACTTTCTGGTACCTGGTTGTCTGAGATGATTCATGCGGTTTATAATGTGTGCTGATACTAACATTATAAAATCAATTGTGTTATTAAAAAACATGAGAATCAACAAGCCTCTCTAAATGAATTCACAGCTTGTCGTTAATAAGCGGTTCCTGTTTGCTTACAGAATGTTTTCCAAGAATGCATTCATTTTAGATGCATTGCTAATGGATCCAATATTTAAGGCTCAACTTACTGTGTATAATAATGTTCATTTTAATATAGTTCTGTTTGTGCAATAACCATACAATATGTCTTTTAAGAGCCTGAATCAATAGCTGTGGGAGCAGCAAGCATACTGTACTGGACCAAGGAGTAAGCTGAAGACAGGAAGAAATCATTTTTTTAATCTCTCTCTCTCTCTCTCTCTCTCTCTCTCTCTCTCTCTATCTCACATTTATTTTATTCATTTTGTTTTTGTTGGAAAATGAATTAGTTTAAACAAGTCCAGGGGTTGTGGAAGTGTTAAGAAAAACTAATGTGTGATAATAGTCTCAGGTTTAGAATCCACAAGCCCTCCTGAGTTTTCTATAAGCAGAAATGCTGGGAGGCAACTTGGTTTGCCAGCAATACGGTTTGACAGCTATCAATGAATTGATAGTGTGCTTGTGGACATCAGAGATTTCAATGGCAAGGACAAACTGAGGGTTCTCATTGGCCAAGAACCCTCCCATTTAACATCTCCACCACACTGACTGACTCTTTTGACCTCATTTCCATCTCGTAGCTGTTTTTTAAGTTGGAAAAAAACAGCATTTCAGCTAGTGTGTCATTATAATGATTTAAATCCGATGCAGTGGAATTATTCTATCAATTACGGAGAGGTGCCAGCCCTCTTTCCAAGTAACGTTTTGTAAAATGAATACTTCAGAAACCCTGTATTTCTCAGAAAAGTGATCAATGTAAATGTTGTTGGTAACCCTATCAGCTACTGTACAACCTAGCCCAATTTGTAGCCTTTGGTTTTCCAGATAAAGCTGCAAATATAAATGATCAGCAGCTACAAAGAGCAGCGCAGCTTTTCATCATTTATTTTCACTTACCTTACAGCTGTGTGCAATCGGGGAGTAATGAATCGCTTGTGTGTCGACAACAAAAGTCACAACAGTGTTTTGAACTCCTAGACGTATCGTTTTCATGCTGGCCCCATCTGCTCTATGCTGTTGTTTAGAAGTGTGATCTGCCTTTGAGTCATTCTCAGGAGTATCATAATGTAATTGTAATGCCTATAAACTTCTTCCAGTGGAATGATTAAACATAAACCCATGGGCTTTGCAGGGGATTTGTTTGAAACACCATGTCACCCCCAGAGCCTCTGTGTGGTTCAGGATGCTGGTCCTGTTATCAAATGAAGCTGTCTTTAATATCCCATGTTGGTACTCTACATTCCACACAATGCATTAGCATGTCCTGTACATTCACAAAGGATGGGTTGTTTCTTTGAACCTTACCGGGGCTGGTGTCTTTTCTACATTCTTGCACGAGTTTGAAAACAAAAGTGCCATTGAAACACTGCTAACGACAAAACAAATCCACTCATTTTCATGTTTGTTATCCTTTGTGTCCATGGAGATGGTAGATTTTAGGTCCCTGATGGTTATTTTTGTCATGTGTTATGCAAATGCGCAGAGGCAATTATCTTGCAGAATGAATTAGCATTGCTTGCATTGCTATCTTCAAAGGCTGAATGTATTATCTCCAAGCACTTTGTGTTGGAAGAACAGAAACAGCTGTTTTATATTCACATAGCAGGAGGTGTGGTGGTCAGCAGTGTATTTCAATCTGACAGCCAATATTACATGCAATGATGTGAAACCTACATTGATTTCAAAGATTACTTCAGTGCCTACGTAGTCTTCTACTGCTTGCTCAGCCCCCAGATATTGTAAACATAGTTTTCAAAAAACTGAAAATGAAAAATGGGGTCTAATTTAATGGACTTACAGTGGTAAGTTAATAGGGCCACTGTTAGAGGTAAATATGTATCTGATCCAAGATCTCAATAGAAACGGTAAAGCTGAACAAGATAGCTTGTCTGTCGTTTCTTTTTTTAGGATCTGCGGACAGGTTTCAAAAGGAAGTGTATGGAAATGTGTGATACACAGCACAGGTGTTTCTTTGTGATTGTATCCCGCTCCTATTACAATACCATTGCATAATGTGTGGTCCTCACATTCCATTATTGTCCTAAGCAGTGATTGCCCTATGATTCTAAATGACTACAAGATTTAAACTGTATTGCAGCTGTGTTATTAAACTCATAAAGCCTCTATCCAATGAGAGTGACACATCTTTGGAACAAAATAAACAAATGCAATTACCATTTATAAAACTACTTTGTAACACTGACAGCAAACACAAGTTTCTGTTGTTTTGTGTCTCTCAAAAGACAAAGCTTTTCCACACCTGCAACCCACTGTGAATTTGCTTTTCCTTTTTCCCACAATTATGCTTATTGTCTCCTTCACTCATTAAATGACAGTACAGACAGCTTTGCAACACATTTTCCCTGATTGCAAAGTAATGGCTCTAGCTACAGTGCATTTGGCAGAGAATCATATTTAGGCTGCAGAGTCTCGTTTTATAACATTTCAGTCTCATTGGTTATAATACAAGGTGTAGAGTGTAATTGAAGCATTTTCAGTAAGTGTATGGTGGAACAGTATTGTAACATTCTTCATTTTCTACTCTGTTTTAATATCACTGCACCTTTGAGGAAACTAAACTACAGCACCTGTATATCACAAGCTATAATGACTGGACTCATTCTCCACCAATGACCAACTAGAGTCTTAGATCAATCCCATTAGCACAGTCATTATATCATCTGTAATACACACCTATTTGTTCTATTAATGATTAATTCATATTATTATTATTATTATTATTATTATTAATCTTTATACATAGTTATTATTATTATTATTATTATTATTAGTTTATTTAGCAGACGCCTTTATCCAAGGCGACTTACATAGACTAGGGTGTGTGAACTATGCATCAGCTGCAGAGTCACTTACAATTACGTCTCACCCGAAAGACGGAGCACAAGGAGGTTAAGTGACTTGCTCAGGGTCACACAATGAGTCAGTGGCTGAGGTGGGATTTGAACCGGGGACCTCTTGGTTACAAGCCCGTTTCTTTAACCACTGGACCACACAGCCTCCTTACAATGTACTTAACATGTACAATATATGTAAGTACCAGAAAAGGGTTAGGATTAGGTTTAGGGTTAGGGTTGGGGGGGTTAGGGTTAGGGTTAGGGTTATATCATGCAAAACGATTTACACATTAAGTACATTGTAACTATGCATAATAACATTGTAATTAAGCACACATGTGTTCACTAACTATTGTGTAAATACACAGTAATTAGAGACACTTAATGTAAAGTGTTACCCTTTGTATTATAGATGGGATGATAAAAAGAAGCCATTTTTTAAACATCTATTTCAATGTGGAAATAAAGGGGGTGACCCTATGGCATCATTCATTTTGGGTTGTGTTGCAAAAAGACCCTACGGTATAAAATAAACAAACAAAAAAGCAGTCACGTTGGGCTAATGCAAACTCTAAGATGTTGTGGGGTTGCAATGTTATATAGTATAAGCAGGCTTTCTTGAGCCCTCAAGGCCCCTTTGGCACCCTTTCCCTTCTCTGAGTGCTCCCCCTTAGTCACAGGGCTATACAGCTTTCAAGGCAAAACACCACAGCCCAAAGAGAGAGACAGTGAATTATACAGGGGTTGATACACCTGTCATAACACTGCCAGTCAGGTGCAGGGCCATGCTGGGAAGCCAGGAACTCACTGATTTGAATTGATAACTTTCACACGCCTCTCAATGTGCCCAATGAACTGCCTGAAACAGGGGAGATTCGGCTTTAGGCTAGTATATTCATAAAAGGCACAAAGAACTGTGCCATTCATTTCTGCAAGACAGCAAAACAGTGGTTACTGAAGGTTAGCGTTATTTACAACCCTCTTCCACCTCGCTGTGGTCAGTGAGCATCTCTATCATTGCTGGGATACAGCACCTTTAATACAGTTAATTATATCACCTGTTAAACCTGGAGTGGAATGTCCCTCCAGGACACCCCTGATGAAAAGGACGTTCTCTTGCATAACAAATGAAACAGTCATGCGAGGAACGGATAATTTACATGAAAGTGTTGTGTTTTTTTTGTTTTTTCTCCAGCCTCAGTAGCTGTAAAATTGTGCTTTTGTAGACACAGCGGGTGCAAAACAGGAATAAAGCACTTCCGATCGTGTTTGCTTTGCCACATTACGTTATCTTTGGCATGTCTTTCATCATCGCACTTTCTCAGCACTATACACATTGGCTGCCTACCTTATCTGCCTGCTCTGCTCTGAGTCTTGCTCATGGTGTTGAAAGGGCTTGTAAACAAAGTGTGCATATTGCAGTGTGTTTGCTCTGCATAGAGATATGGTGTGCGGTCTTAAACATTGTAACTGGATATATATATATATATATATATATATATATATATATATATATATATATATATATATATATATATATATATATATATATATATATATATATCCTTCATCAATACTGATATTCAAAAATACCACCATCCTTAAAAATTGCTTCTTTGACTTTGTCCCCACGTAACATGTTGTCATGGGAACACTCTGCACCTTACAAGTCAATGAGAGAAATAGCCCATTCACTTCCCTATGGTTAACTTAAACAGCAAGTAGCTTCAAATACAATTTCCATAGCTTGTTTCATTGTCCCCTTCCCTTTATTTCAGGTTTGAAAGCATTACTGAAGTATTGTATTTTTGTTATGGTTTGTTTTTTTGTTCGTGGCTTTGTTCTTCAGTTCTAGTTGCCGGTGCTGTGTGCACATGTAATGCTGACTTGTTAGTAAGCACTATGAACTATTAACAGCGTGTTTATTTGCCTAGTTACTGAATCTGCATTTACCAAAATACGAGAGAAGTGTTATTTGCTGTGCAATATTTGCGTTGTACCTAAAGGTGGTAGCAGAAAAAAAAAAAGAAAAGAAAAGAAAAGCACAGCAGCTATCAACAGTGAGGTCAGGATTGGAATATGAGCACAGAGACTGACGCATTCCCAGAGATGACACAGAGAAAAGTCTTTGAAGATTGGCTCACAGAGATAGGATTGATGGCATTGTTTAATGTGACAGTAGCTGTATACTGCAGCTTTTCCAAATGCTACAGTGATTTAATACTTGAGTAAACCTAGCCAGAACAGTTATATAGCTTTGGTTAGCAGCTTGTTACAATCCAGAGAGGTATTAATGGTGCCTGTTGCTGTTAAAAGGATTTGGGGAAATGCAATTGTCCTTCGGGCCTTTTAAAATCATCTTGATTTCATTGAAGTTATTTACCTTCCTGACGTCTGCATCCTAGACGGTTATGCTGGACTGTGTAGCCTGCCAATGCTCTTTATTCTATCTGCCTGAAAAAAAAGCTGTGTTTTGGGTTCATTTCAAGGAAAGCTTTGCAATCAAAATGTTAACAAGTACTGCAGATCATCTCATGTCTACTGTTTAAAACATAACTGAAGGATGACATGATACCTAAGTTTTTTGGAATAGTTAATTTCTGGCACATGCATAATCCTGTAGTGTGTGCATTGCTCAGTGATCTATTGCTGATTCTGCATACATCATTATTTACCGTGCTTGCTAACACATAACCTTTTTAACAGCTAAGACAGATTCTGAATTTCTGATGTCAGCTGGTTTAAAAATGTACCACGAGGCATGTGCAACTGGAACGCCTGCCCCCTCTGTATAAAGAAGCCCATTACTAAAGTCACATATCTGAAAACAACAATCAAAGCTGTGCTTTGCTGTATTCTTAGTAAAGCTTAGAGTCAATTCTTTTGACCAAGCCTGGCCCTCCAGTTAAGAGTTTTCCTTAGTAGTAAAGTCGTTTATTCTTGTCAACCACAAGGAATATCCCTGGTATTTAGCAGAGGAGAAAAGGGGCAGTTATTCAATATTCTGCTCCTGTCTGTTCTCGGTTCAAAGTAAAATATAATAAGAGTTATAAAATGTCTTGTAGGTATGTTATTGCTTCCTTTGTATAAAAAATTTGAACTGGTCTGTAGTGCTGAAAGATCTGTGAGAGTATCCCAATACAATGGGTTGGAATAACTCACAGTTTTCAAATTGTTTCAACAGTAGGAGCTATTTTTATTTTTATTTCATTTATTTATTTATTTTACTTCAGACCAATAGTACACTAATGTAATTGCTTCCCTAAAAAAGTGATTTCTGGTTGAAAAAAAAAGTCTCTGAGTAAACTGTAAATTGTAGTTCAATTGTTTGTTAGGTGAAGTCTATAAGTTAGGTGGAGTCAACAGAGGGAGATACTGTCCAATGTTCTTTCACTCTTTTGAAAACAACCATTTTCCCTTTTGATTCATAGCCTATCAACCTGCTGCATGACCACTGAGAAAGTCTCTGATCTAGCTGTGCACTGCAGTCTGCAGAAAGCAGTGACCCACAATAGGAAATCAATGCTCTGCAGTCATTTCAGTGGGCTTGATTCAACTCAGCCCAATTTACCTTTGCCACAGAACACTCCAGAGGGCAATTTCCTTTACCCTCTTCTAAATTATAGACGAGTGGACTTAGATCTGAAACAATTACAAAACCAGATTCCCTCAGGGGCTGAAGTAGTGGTATGGTAACTCAATCTTCCATCTCTCAAATTACAACAGAAAAAGTACAGTGAGAGAGAGAGGATTGCGGATTAATGACTTTTATTGATGCGGCAACCCTCCTGACACCCGTGTCTGTTTAACAGCCTTATTTGCTTACCCGATTTGCTCAAGCTGAACCTGAATATGAAAATATCAAAGCAATATCGTACATTATGCTATTTATAAACAGCGGGTTCCAAAGCAGCAACCGCAATGGTATTGAAGACCAGGGTTTTATGCTGATTTTTGTAGGCAGTGATTGAAGGCTTCCTCACATTGCAGCTAGTCTTTTGCAAAATCTAGGCTGGCTCAACTAATCTAACCTTTGGACTGACTGACTGTCACCATCCTTCTCTGTAGAGAGCCACAGGAAAAGTGACTTTATTACCTATTGTTCATCATACTGTACATGTTTTTACAATATTCCACCCATTTTTAAAGAAACCTTAATTAAAGCAAATGCAATGACTTAATGACCTCTTAGTAGTGATATTAATATTTTAAAGAACTACTCAATGGAGTCATTCCGGTTTCTTAATGTTTTATAATCTGATGTTAAAATCTGGAAGGGCATAAGGAGCTAATAAAACAAATTAATTTGTGATTGATAATGCAATAGGCTTGTTCTGAAAGCATCCAACCAGCTGTATTTGATAATTAAACAAGGGGGTACTTAAGTAAGAAAATGCATTTAATAATGAATTTGTTGGCAGGTTTCTGAGTCGCTGTTATTTAACCAACCTGTATTGCCAGAATGACAATGCTGTTAAATGGTACACATGGTAATCTTACATTATTAAACAATATGGAATTGTTGAGTCTGTTCTCCTGCCACGTAACAAGGAAGGATCATCCATTAAACTGAGAAAACAAGGAGTTGATCCCTTCATGAAAATAATTCAATATTAGAAGGCACTGTTTTATACTCTAGTGCTTTCCTGGAAATTGGATGAAGGGGCAATTTAGCATGTATTAACAACATCTTTTATTTTAAAAAAAAATGTGTGTTTGCTTTTCTCGCGTTGTAAAACATGCATGAGGTGTCTGACTTAATTACAAAATGTGGCACAGAACAGCAGTCTAGTGTTTCTGAACAGTTAGACAACTTTCAGAAAAAAAATGTTAAATTGGAAAAGCATTTCTGTTTCTCCACCAGACCTTCCAAGTTCAAGTCTGTGGCTATTTAGGAATATCAGCTGGTTTCACAGTCCTAGATCCGCACTAAAGTTAAATTGGGTGTCCAAGATTAGTGCTAATCAGGGTCTGTGAAACCAGCCGGAAGTGCTTGGTAATTGAGGCTGTGTGGTCCAGTGGTTAAAGAAATGGGCTTGTAACCAGCAGGTCCCTGGTTCAAATCCCACCTCAGCCACTGACTCATTGTGTGACCCTGAGCAAGTCACTTAACCTCCTTGTGCTCCGTCTTTCGGGTGAGACGTAGTTGTAAGTGACTCTGCAGCTGATGCATAGTTCACACACCCTAGTCTCTGTAAGTCGCCTTGGATAAAGGCGTCTGCTAAGTAAACAAATAATAATAATAATAATAATAATAATACTTCACATCACATTTCATGGTGCTGACCAAACTGTGGATGCTCCTGCAGCATTTAGCACAGGAAAAATGGACACCATGCTTTGCGCACGCATACACAAGCTAACACATTTGTATGCATTAGCACACATGCACACGCACACACAGCCAAATTACATGTACCTTGCTTTTCAATCAAGACAGAAAAAAAAATATTTTACTGTTGGAGCAATAATGGAATGATGCTTTATCCCCTTGAGGTATTAATTTGTTTTTGTCTAACTTCTGAAATCTTGATTTGTTCTATTATGACCTGTTGTCAGTGTTTCCTTTCATTTATCTTGAAGATAATGAGTGTGAACTGTGAGGAACGAGACTGCTTTGTAGTACAATATTTTTCATCGGAACTATTAATGATGCCGCTTTGTTCCATTTAGATCAAATATGTGACAGAAAAAGTAATGGCATCATTGAACCCCTTACAACCTAAATTAAACACATGTTTTATAAGAACACAGCAAGTGAAAATGATCTATTAGATAACACTAAATAAAATGTATGTGTGTCTATTGAATTGACTGTTCATTGGTACATATTCAAATTCCACTTTTTTACCCTTGTGAAACATCACAGAACTGCATGATTTCATCGAACAGTAACTCATAGACAAATGGCCAAACAATAACACCTTCTCCAAGCCAACTCAAGAAAGAGGTAGAAACAGTGATGTAGAATACATCAATTAAAAACTGAACACAAGTGAATCATAATCATGGCTGTTTGGGGGGAAAAAAGCAAGTCTTGTTTTTTTTGCTAAACAAGAAACTCCCTATGAAGCTGAAAATTGCGTATCGCTTGCTTATCGCCTTCACGGATACTAAAATCCCTTTCTGCATAGCAATTTTTCCATGTGCCTACAGCCAAAGGTTTTGCATCACCCTATAGACACCCTATAGAACTAATTTTGCTTCATAAAGTCAAATGAACCCTGCTGAATAATGTTACGTTGACATATTGAATTACATATCGTTTTCTAGTTTTCCATATACTTAGCGAAAGACTGACAGTGGCAGGGGCTTGTTTACAGTTTACAATCAGATTTCAGGATGCAGTAGAGAAACTGTCTGGACTTTACAAAGGAACAGATTTTCAAAGCCACCAAAAAAAGAAGAAGAAGAAGAAGAAGAAGAAGAAGCCAGTGAAACATTGACATTTGGATTTAGTGACCTGGAATGTAACGGCATTCAAAAAAGTGAAATGTTTTTGATAAAGGACTAGGAATCTCCATTCATTATTCAAACTGGTTGATACGGATGGATGCACAGCCCTTGGCTCCTGTCTGAACAACAGTGAAAGGGCTGTGAGTGCTCAACACCTGCTAGATTCTGCAGCCTGACTTTTTTAGGTTTAGAAATGCTGTCTTTTTTCTTTCAACTAGCAGGTACTGTATGATAAGAAATGACATATGGGAAATGTAAATGCACAGGGACCTGAGTGAAGCTGGGTTTTTCTTTTTTTTAAGGTGCTTTGTGTAATCGAGCCTGTTTCTACATTGTTAGAACTGATTGCAAAGCACACATTGTCATATGGTACTTTATTAATGGAGTGTCTGCAAAATACAAATATTTACCACGTCTGGTCTTTACAGAATGAAAAAATCTTCACTCTGCATTAGCATTAAATATTGACTGACTGTCACCAGTGTAAAGCAATGCAGATGGTCAACCAGTGAAATTGTTAATTACTCAAACAGTTCTTACCTATTTTGAATAAGCTGCTAACCCCTTTTCTTCGAGATAAAACAGGAAACATTCTGCATGCAGTACCAGATTCTGCCGGAGCAGTATTTGTGTCATCAGTATCCTCTAATATTGATTCATAACCATAATAAATATTTTAAGCACTGTATAGCGCCATCTTGTGAGAAAAAAGTAATATTATTCTGACAACCAATTACACGAAGCACATTTAAACAAATAGAATATATCTGGGTCTATTTAAATTATAATAGAGCTATGACCAATCCCAGCCCTTGACTTTCCCATGCAGGTTCATTCATCTCCTAATTAACATGCTTGCATTAAGACACACTTAGACAGCTCTGTGCAAGGGAGGCTCATTGGGCAGCATCATGTGGCATCCAGTGCTCCCTTAATTGCTTCAAAAAGCCTTCCACTTCACATTGTTACAGCTTCCATTAATGTTAAAAAAAAAAGATCTTGGGACTGTATGAGCCTGATTCAGTCATGCACAATGTAATAATTAATACAATGTGTTTTGCAAATTTTCTTTCAAGTTAGACAGGAGGCTGTGTGGTCCAGTGGTTAAAGAAACAGGCTTGTAACCAGGAAGTTCTCGGTTCAAATCCCATCTCAGCCACCGACTCATTGTGTGATCTTGAGCAAGTCACTTAACCTCCTTGTGCTCCGTCTTTCGGGTGAGATGTAATTGTAAGTGACTCTGCAGCTGATGCATTGTTCACACACCCTAATCTCTGTAAGTTGCCTTGGATAAAGGCGTCTGCTAAATAAACAAATAATAATTTATTTGTGTATGGAGGCTGTGTGGTCCAGTAGTTAAAGAAAAGGGCTTCTAACCAGGAGGTCCAAGGTTCAAATCCCAGCTCAACCACTGACTCATTGTATGATCTTGAGCAAGTCACTTAACCTCCTTGTGCTCTGTCTTTCGGGTGAGACGTAGTTGTAAGTGACTCTGCAGCTGATGCATAGTTCACACACCCTAATCTCTGTAAGTCGCCTTGGATAAAGGCATCTGCTAAATAAACTAATAATAATAAAAAAAAAAAAGTTAAGTGCATCTGCAAAGAGCAGAATATTAAAAGGGATCCCTTGCACAGGCCTCAAAGGGCTGCAGGATTTATTTATTTTTGTGTTAATTCACTAACTTTCCAATATGGGTGTCAGTTTATAGAACTGAACTGACCTGTATCACATTGTATTTATGACACTGGAATCCTGTTTTGTTTAAATTATGTAAATGATTGGATCTCTATGTCTGCAAAGTAGAGACGTTTAAATTTAAAGCCTTTTTGAAATTCAAGTAGAGGATTGTATCCAGGTGAAATATTACGTTTGCATGCAATACAAACCAATGCAATTTACATGGCTAAAGCACCTTTAATGTGGGTCAGGGTGCTCTAGCACTGCACTGTAGTGTACAATGGAGAGGCGTGATCAAACAGACATGTCCCTTACTGTGATTTAAACTACATAATGGAGTCTGCATCCTGAATATCCTTTGGGGTTGACAACCTTAGTCCATGCTGTGTACACTGGCTCAGCAGACATTGAAGCATTTACAATAAAAAATGTAAAATGCAATTTGATTTAAGAGGGAATTGAATTTACAATTGTTATAAGATATTAACAACAATAGTTTGTTAAAAGTTATATACAATATATGAACATGTTTTTAATTGTGCTATTAACATTTATAGATTATTAAACCACTGCTAATTTCTAACCTGTTTATATCAAAAAAAATCATCAAAACATATGAAACTGGAATATGAAGGGATGCAGACGAGATCAGCTACTCTGCTTTAGCCACAATATTCCCTTTCTCAGTCCTATTATTGTTATTATCCCAAACACCTATCAAAAGCCTCTCCAGGGCCCTACCACAGCAATGGCCACTGCAGCAGCATCATTACAGTACATACATGCTGCAACCTCTGCCCAATGAAAAGCGAAAGCAAATGTTGCTGGGATAACTGTCTTAACTGCTCCACTACGCACAGAACCCAGACACCACCAGCTACATGAAAATATGAAATGTGAAGCATCAAATTAGGACACAATGCTGATGCTGTAAAGGGGCACAATAGAAAATAATGCAAGATAAATAGAAACGCAATCAACACTGTGGCCAGTCACTGTGGGATTACATTTAGCTTGTGACAGTGTAACCCAGTCGATCAGCCAACACTGGAGTATAACCATATGGCTCAATGATGAGTTTTATATTCTGTTACTGGGAACAACCTGTATATTATCAAAAGGCTGTGTGCAGGTGTCCTCTGACCCCTGGCTTATCTGGGAAACTGTTCTCACATATCCCTGATCCTGGCAGAGTCCTTTTATAATTGTGGATAGGCTCAGCAGTGTGTCCGACCCGAATGCTGCTGCTCTTCAGAGGTGTTGTGAAGGCTGAGGGTGGTGGCGACAGGGTACTGCTTTTGTTGTCAGTCAACAGGTATCAGGGTTCTGCATGCAGCCAACAAGTCTGCCTCAAACAGAATGCAAGCAGATGCTGACATACTATATTCCTTTTTATATTCAACGAGTTTTTTCAATTGAATTGGATATATCGTTAATCCCCCATGACGAAGGCAAAGCTTTGTTCTTCCGCTCAAGTTGATGTCCAATCCTTTTAATAAATATTTCTTCATGCTATGCTTTGAAATGCATGACGCCAAATCCATATGAGCCTGCTAGCAGTCAGCCTCGCACTTAGATGACAGGGTAACTGCAAGCATTAATATTGGGTTAAATATCAAACCTATTGTCCCATCAAACTCAACTTGAATCATCACACGCTTGGCAATTCAGGTGAATTTAAAAAGAACTTTTCTCACCCTGAGGCTTTCGTTCTCAATCGACTGTTCGCAGCTATAACAAGAATGTTCAAAGCAGTAATAAAGTTACTGTTCCAAGGAGACCTGTCTTATTTAATCATAAATGCAAGCCTCTGCCTTGATAAGCAAAATTCATGCTTTCTTGTCTGGTTGTGTAACCCATAGTAATTCAGCCCATGTTATTGTGAGGTAACTCTTCTGTCCAAGGCTGTCCTCTGGTCGGTGTCACTATGTCACACTTAAAATATGAAATACTAAGGGCTATTTTAGTTAGATGAATTAAACATGAATAGAAATATTGAAATACTGTGTTCAATTACATTGTTCAGTGACACGTCAAATATCAAAATCAAGTATTCAAATCCTGCAGTTGCTCTTGTTACATTTTGTGCTGCCAGTCAGATATGTTACCAGTTTTGTTAATGCGTGTGTGATAACATAGCAATTACAATGTAAATACACAACCATGCAAATCAAGTGCAATTACAAAAACTAGACCAGTCAACATGGTTTCATTTTGTAAGCAAGCTGTTGCGTTGCAGCTGCAAAACTATATGTATAATTTCTATGTTTTGTATAGTGTTATTACAATGTAGCTAGAGACATTTAATGAATAGTGTTATTTTTCATAAAGAAAATGTAAAACTGGGCATTGCAGGGTTAACACTGACTGAAGGTTTGCAGATTCGGAAATTTTTCAAACAATCCCCTATGCCAATTACCAGTGTATGAACTATGAACCCATGATTGACCTGTGTAAGCTTTGGCTTTTTTTAATAGTTCCCATCTATCAACACAGCTTACCGCTCAGCTGATGGAACAGGAATGGAAATGTAGGCCCTCAGGTAGCAGGCTGTCTTCTTTTCTATACATGGCTGCAATCATAAACCTGCATTTGGCTTGGTGCTTTTCTGAAGGATGAACATAGTAATTACAAAGCTGTGCCCAGGCAGTACAGACAGTGTGAAATCTTTTATTCTTTCAGTAAAGTCAGGGCCTCAGCCACTGATACAGATGGTAGAAACTCATTTGCGCCCATTCCAGAGAGCACCCAGAATGAAAAAGCCTCATCAAATATTTAGAGTGTGAAGGAGGACTTGAAAAACAATGCATGTAAAACACCCTGTGTTAAAACGTCTTATAATTACATTGTATTTACATGTGTGGGCGCGTACTAGCACTTAAAGAACTATTAGTATTTAAACGCACGCATATGCAGTGCTGTAAGAGTAATGTAATGTAAAGTTTTACATTTAACTTTCTGTTAAAATCTACACTATAGACACGCATAATAAAAATGTAAAATGTGACATAGAGATTATATTTCTACTAATCTACTAAGGTTAATATTCACAGATCGAGTTTCCTGGGTCAGCAGATTCACGATTTCAATTTCACAGTTCAACACACAGCACGGTTGCCCCCACTGCCTCTCCAAACCATTTCAACCACGCCATCCATTTTGTTGTTATATTCTCAATTTGTATTAATGGTTTGCAGTTGTATTTTATGGCCTGGATAATAGCATCCTTGTCTGTACTGTACTGCAAAAAGGTGATGAAAGGGTTTCCTGGATAGTTTAATTTGGATGGAATAAGACTTCATCTTCATAGGAGAAAGCTACATCTCCTTTATTGATTTTTCATCAGTACATTTAAACAGCCGACACTGAGTTGTCATGTTCTTATAATATCCTTTGAGTGGCATACTTCATCATGAATTTTTTATTTCCTCATTACTTTGCCAGGTTTTTTCAGTTTTTCTGCAAACCAGCCTGCTGTCGTTGAGTGTCAATAAAAGTGAAAACGATGAGCCATTCAAAGTGAATTCCTATAAAACCTTTACTAGTTTGTACCTGCTTTTAATGACCGATTAGGGGACCAGCAACATGGTCTTTATATGCTCAGCTTTTATCTCATTAGCATAACAATGTTATATTTGTGTCAATGTGTATTTTCTTTTTGGGTTATTCCTGCCAAATTACTATGAGTTTGCTGGAAACACTTGGTTTACTTCCTTGCTCACTTCCCATGATATAGAACCCCATTGAAAAGTGGTGCATGTTAAATGGAAACATCTTAGCTTATCTTTATTTGGCAAGGACAGGGTTAAAACTTCCCAATCTGGAGCCAAAAACAGGTGAGAATGTGGCCAGGCTAAACTGGAGAATCGATTGCCCAATTTAGCCTGTATACAGGAGGTTAAGTTTAGAACTGGAGGGCAGTAAGTTTCTGTTGTAATGCAACAAGTACTGTACACAATTGAAAAAATAAACATGTGCAATTCTGCCCATGTTATTGTGCAATAATATGCTCTGACCCATACATTATTTCTATTATACAGTTAATGCAATCAGACAATATGCAGGATGCCACTAATATAAAGTCAAATAAAACCGCTGCTTTAATTCTCCTTCCTGATAAATAATGTACAATATACATCAATGAACATATTGCATACTGTATATTTTAATGATTTAAAAAGAGGAGCCTAATACAGCTGACTTAAAACATAGCTCATGATCTTTCGCAAACCTCTTTTCAATTTCATCCCTAATATTCTTTGTGATAAATTTAAAGATACTAATTAGTAAAATCAATGACAAACATTTAGAAAATTTAAATTAGAGGATATTGAAAAAGACTTTTAGCAGAAGTATTTATCATCTTTTAGTATTTCTGAACCTTTTTTTTTCAATGCTGTATTTAAGGATGTAAAAAGAGGGGATACACAATTAGGATTACTGTGCTATAGAGCCACTGCTTAGACCACAAACAAATACCTTGTTGAAAGAGATTTCCTTCTACAAAATTATTGGGGCAAATCAGTGGCAACACTGTTCTTCATGCAGAGTCTTTGGGGAGGCAATCAAGGGAAACAAAAGCACAATTTTATCTCCTTAATTGTGATCCTAGATTACCGCCTGTCTGTCATGTATGCTCTCCAGAGTTGACTTTTCCTTGTAAGAAAAAAATAAATAAATAATTCTCACTGTACACCCACATAAAGGTTCAATGCAGACGCCATCATGTAATTGAAGAAAATTAATTTTGCAAGTACACAACTGTCTGGCATTAATGTAATCATATTCATACTGGACGTGGAGTTTGGCAGTGCCATTTTTCTCAATCGCGAGGACATGATGCATTGCCTCTCAAGGGCATGATGAAAACTCAATTTATTGCCACTATCATGAGGCTGACTTGGATGTCTAATGGATGGAAATCCAGAATAACTTGATGGGAGTTTGGAAAGTCACCCTCGACCTCCAGCAACACAACCACAAACAAAGCGATGGATTTCAAAATATTACTGTGGTAATGATTACCGTTGGCTGACTGAAGTTATATTTCTTTCAATAATGTGAGACTAAAACTCACCCTCATTCTTATTTCAGAGTATTCATTTGGTTCGAGTTAATACTTGTTAGCATTGTAAATAAGCAATATAAATTAGGGTATGTTTTTTTAAATCGTTATTGGTAACAAAAAAAAAAAAACTGTCAACCAGAGTTTCTTAAGTGCTTTTTTTTCTCAAATAAATATATACCCCAAGCATGCCTCAATGATGAAAGTTAATGCAGATAAACGATCAACTGAAATGGCAATAAAAAGATACAGTTTGACTACGTCACCACCATAGCTCTAAATAATGTTGGCAGTTTTTTAGTGCCACCTTCTGAGCCATACACTGTGTTAAACATCCCCCAGGTATGAAGAGCTGTGTAGATGGATCTCAGGTGTATCCAGAATGGAACTGTGGAGCTTCATGGTCTGCAGCACTCAACTACCAAAATAAATCTGCCTGTACACTGCACTTCTAATCTTAAAATCGTGTTGACTGTATATTCATTATTAACACTTGTTACACGTTCCATCTTCTCTTGAAGATTATCCTTTTAATCTATTACATTTTGTCAAGTACAGCTTTTCGGTGTCTGTATTGACATCTTCAGGCTAATCTATAAATGCAAAGTAGCCCCATCCCCTCTTATTAATGACTAAAGCTATAAAAGGAAATGTTTGAAATTGTGTTCTTTAATCATTTTGAGAACACCCACCTTGCACCTGATTACTGGTAATATAATGAATGGGTTTTGGAAAATGGAATATGAATTAAATCCCTTAAATTATTATCATTGTTTCAATATTATTAACGGAGGTACCTCCTATGGGATATCAGCCCACTAAGGAAACTGTGATCTCATCAAGTAAATGCATATTTTTCTGGAGAAAACAGCATTAATAAAATACGATCTGGGAATATAAATGCCGGACTAGAACCAAGGCTACCAGCAAACTTTTGCATAATGCATTTAGCATTAGCATTAGTTAACACAGTGTGTATAAATAACATACCAGGGGTTTGGTAACCAGAGACAGTTGCCATAACATGGTCTGTAGACAGTTAAAGCTAATACTAGTCTTGGGTGCAATTGCTCATCAAGTTATTCTGTCACTTAAGTAACAGCTCTATGCTTTTCCTTTCCCTGTATATGATCTTAAAACAAAATATAAAAATGTTTAATTATGAAGTACGAATGCTTCTGCTTTAAATTACAACTAAGACTTCAATGTACAGCATCCAGAAGACTCTCTGAGAGTAATGAAAAGCAAGCACACAGCTCTTTGATTTTCATTTTTATATGTACCATGAGTTCTTAGGTTTGATAATTGATCACTTTGTTTCTACACTTGTGTTTATTTATTTAATATTACTTAAGATACCAATATAACCGGTGTGTGTGTGTGTGTGTGTGTGTGTGTGTGTGTGTGTGTGTGTGTGTGTGTGTGTGTGTGTGTGTATTATATATTTGTATATTATCATGATCTGAAAAGAAAAAGACTTTACGAATTGTGTTGCAATCCAGAATACTGTAGACTTTGGGGCCAAGGTTTTACTTTGAGAAAGATAATTACCTTAAACATTCATCTCCACTTCACAAAGGTAATATTAATGGAATTGCCAGTCATTTCAGGCACAGAGGGAGGCTATCATAGACATGATGTGTAATGACATTATAGAGCTATCAGTTAAAGTGGAAGTGCTGCGGGGGGAGGGGCTGTGGCATTAGCAAAGAATGTTGCTGCCATAAAAAGCTTCAGCGACTGAATGGGGCACAGCTATTGAAATGCTTTATGTTCTAAAGTTGTTTCAAAGCTATTGTGATAATAGCCAGCAAGGGCGGTGTTGCACTGATATAGTTTCTGGTGCATCGGCTCCTATTAGACATTCATTGAGTGGTGCACATTGTGAAGAACCGTGCACGGTGAACTCTTGCCTTTCGGAGTGTATTCACCAAGATGAATTATCAACCCCAATCCAACTGCTGATCAATTCAGTATGCAGCAGCTAAACTAAATCCAGATGAGATTATAAAATAAGCAGAATAAAATGAACTATTATTATCTGCAACATAACACTTTCCTGAAGGAACATTGGGATTAGATGAGCACACATAAACTAATTAAATGGTAATAACGGGGTAACTACTAATGGTTCCTCCTCCTATATGATAACTACTGATGAAATTACTACATGGATGTCCTATGATATCAAGAAGGTATTGATCCACAAGACTAGTCACATGTAATTACACAGTAGTTACCATGTAAGAATAGGAACCATTGGTAGTAACATAGGTATTACAATGAAATCACATGGCTGTCCATGCTGTGGGAGCTAAAGTGATACTTAACAACCATATCCTAACGCAGATGAATATCACTTTGATTGATGTGGGGGAAAGAAAAATAGCCCCGCTAAGTTCATAAGTTGAACTAAGTTCATAAGTTCATAATTACAGTGCAAGTTAACTTTTATCGAGGTCCTTTCTGTCAGAAGTCACAAAGATAACAAAACCATTTATGTTGTCCTATATTCCCATCTGGCATCCGTTTATAACTCTGATGATCTCAAACAAGCTGAAAATATTCCTAATTCAATTCAATACATGTGGAACGTATTTAATAGGTAGGCAAGCAGCTATGCCAATAATTACAGCAATCACAAAATCTATTTAGTCTACTGCTAAACTAAATCAATGGAACTGGCTTCTGTCCAGAAATAGATATCCATTTCCATCACACACAGTAAAAATACTTATAGGTCTTTTATCATACTTTACTAAAATATAATCTAAATTGATACATTAATGTGCTTCTGATTGATGTATTTCATATCTCTTCAGTTTAACCCAACCAATGCTTTTGTGCTTAGTCCTTAGTTGAGTTGACTTTTTTATGTGACTATATTGTATGTGCATTGACTTACATACCTACAATCCATACAAACTGAAATACTTAAAAGAGACTGTACTGTACCATTTTAAAAAGAATGAATTTAAATGGCTGCAGTGTTTACAAGAAATGCATTACGTTACCTTTGCTGTGTCCCACGATGTCCGTATTGAATTTGAGTTTATTTTAATATAAAATATACAGTATTGCTGTAATGTAGATACAACAAAGGTAAAGTAATGTGTTTCTTTCTCAGTATAGAGGCTAATTAAGGACAGTCGGAAAAAATACATAGAAATGTGTTATGTCAAGATCACAAGATGGATTATCTCGATCTCATCATTTTAAACTCTTATGTCGAGGTCACAAGATAGATTATCTCAGGATCTCGTCATTTTAAACTCTTATGTCGAGGTCACAAGATAGATTATCTCAGGATCTCGTCATTTTAAACTCTTATGTCGAGGTCACAAGATAGATTATCTCAGGATCTCGTCATTTTAAACTCTTATGTCGAGGTCACAAGATAGATTATCTCAGGAACTTGACATTTCATACCGTTAGATCACATGATAAATGATTTCAGGATCTCAACATAACACCATTTACCCATGTCCTCACTGAGCCACCATACCACAGGGGGTTCTGTAACACTTTAATACTTCTTTAATGAACCATTAGGATGTCCTTTTGATATGGGCTGCTCAGGCATTTGGTCTTTTTCCACTGTGTATCTGGGACATTAATACTTATTTGACCAAGTAATGAAGCATCATAAAATCCAATTATACACCATCTAGTTTAAGAGGCTCGATTGTACAGCGATTTTATAACAAAGAAAGAAAAGGAGAGAAGTGCTCTTCAATTAGAAACTTGGTTGTTTTTCTGATAGGAGACTCCACCTACACGTTCTACAAATAGCATTCTATGCCTCAGTTTCATGTTGTATTCGATCTTTGTTTCTTCCTCCTCCCGCCTCCACCTTGCAGCGTGCCTTGTCCAAGGGGGAAGGTAGCCCAGGGAACCATTTGCTCTGCCTGCTGGCTAGCCTATCAGTCTATGTCAGCCAGTATTGAACAGCTACCGAGTCCCAATGGACAAGGCCAAGGGCCAAATGATGTCATTGCATTTATTAAATGTGTTAATTCAATAAACCGCAATTCAACTCATAAGTGGATGTCTCCTTTCTGAATTCCAAGAGCCTTTTAGGCCAGTGCTGTAAAAGAAATTCGAACAAACTGTAATGGTGTCTGTGATGATTCCTGAGCCTTGAATCTGTATTGATTTATCGGATCTAAAGAAGATTCTGTATAATATGTGTATATATTGCAGATACAACACAGTATGGGAGCTGCTCCCTTTGCCAAGTTTGCTCCCTGCTTAGATTATAACTCCAAAGTATCATTGTTCTATCCCTCTTTACTGGCTCTTGAAATATATCTACTTAAAAGAGCATGTTCAATTCAGAGGAACAATGTATAATAAAAGAATAAAAAAAACATTTAAATAAAAAAAAGAATTTGCCTTGAATTGAAGTTTGACATGTATTAAATAGCCAGCTATACAACCCTTTTGAACCCCTATTATACTACTACACAGAAATAATAATAAAAAATAATAATTACTTCAAAAGCAAAATGTTCTTGACACAACATACAGAAAAGTGTCATAAGTTACTGAACATTTTCATTGCATAGCTGTTATTTTTTGCAGGATGACTCACAGATTAGCTCGGTTCAGTGAGCAAAGTAAATGGTAAAATTATCTGTGCCATTAAAAAATCCATTTGAACTTCCATGGGAACGAGAACAACCCACAGTCTGTCTATTGCAGAAGTGTTTTGTCAGATCTATTAAAAAACCTACTTTATCTGTGTGCGTCAAAATCTGCTGCTGGTGTCCACATGCTACCTGCAGTTAAATCCAAACTTTTCCAAACAAATAACAGATGTGATGTGGACTCCTACAAGACATGTTCAGCTAAGCATAGAAGAATGTCATCTATCCTTGCAGAGGAATTTCAGGTGAGATTTTAGGTATGTGACTGTTCCGTGACCTGAATACATACAAATTTATAATCAGCGTCCTGCTGGGTTTCAAGGCATTTTATGGATGATAGCTGGGAGGCACTTCAAAACTCTGGAAAGAATTGCTACCCAAGTCTGTGTAATGTATAAATGGATATATAAAATTCTTTATTTAGCTTCATGTAGCTCGTTTTCAGTGGTGTATGCACCGTGGCCTGCTGTAACTGGGGTTTAGATGATTGTTTTCCCCAGTTGTACAGCTACTCATTAACACTTTAAGTCACACTTTATTTTAAAAGATTCGCAAGTTTTTCCAAAAGAAAAAAAAAAATCTCCAGTAAAGTGAACACAATGTGCATTCATTCTACGAACAGATTTTAATATAGCGATATTTGAGTAGAAACATTTCTAAGAATCATTTTAAATATTTGGGATTCGATTATGAAAGCTCTTTGCTTCAAATCATCAATAGCACAATAGTTGTTTTTTAGAATGTAAAAAAACATCCCTAAGTTACCAAGCTAGAATCAGACATTTCAGTTAGGGGTTTATAAGTAGTTTTAAGTTGTAGTTACTAACTTGTTTTAGAATTGTATTTGGAGTTTTTTCCCCAAAGAAATACATGTGCACTAATTACATTCTGGAGTAAATAGATTTGAGAATCTGTGTTTTTTAGAATAAATTATCATTTTAGTTGAGTTCGGAATGCGTAAGATTCTTTTTATTATAGACCCAGTCGTGTATCCTAACTGGGTCATGCAGCTATTTAAGATGCTTTAAACTTGCCTCGGGGTCTGATTTATTTTCTTCTTGGGTGCCTATCTCTGTCTCTTCATGTTACAATACCCTGTAATAGCCTTTTCAACATTATCACTTCCTCCCCTGACACTGTAGCTAATATCGTTAGATTTTAACTTTCAGATTCACTGATGAAGATTCAAAGTTCAAACTGCTGCTTTCTAAATGTGCCTGTGATGTGGCTTGCATGTTCCAATGTAAGTGACTCAGAAGAACGAAGCAACAGAAAACGCCTGGACAAACTGGGAACGAACTGGTAAGCTGCTGATAAATGTGTGAATTAAACTGAAGATCTTATGCATCGGCATTGGGTAATATGCACTCAGTGTTATTTATTCAGCAAACAACTGCCACCGCCTTTCTTTCTTTTACAGAAATGGTTTTATGCAAACGATTGCAATTCATTTTCATTACCTAACATTTTACAGCAACCCTAATTAGAACGGCCTAATAACCCCTATTAGATGTAACATTGTGTCAGGCTAATTACACAGTCAAGGAATTATTTCTGGCTAAACAAAATTATGTTTATTTTTTATTCGTAATATTAGTCTTTTTTTATTATTAGTCGTATTAGTCTTTTTTTTTCAATATACAAATAAAACATTTCCCAAATTGCAAATATTACCAAATGCTTAGCATTTGTAATTGCCTAAATATAAAAAGCTAAACCCCAAATACAGTATAAAGCCTTATTTCTGTCAACAACAATATGCAGCAATGGGAGAAAAGTCAACAACTGATAGGTAAGAACTGCATGTAGCTGAACTACTGTATTAGTGTGCTTTGGTAATCTGTCTTAATAAACAAATGGGTGGCATATAACACCAGACTGGATTTATACTATAAAACGGATTAAACTGACAATTATACCAAGCATAATTGGTAAGGAATATGTGCTGTGGTTTCTCATTTCAGCACTTGGGTCATTTGTTTCAGATTTAAATATAACAGCATAACACATAACTACTACATTTCAGAATATTATATGCAGTACTGAACTATACCTAATGTTAGAGGCAATACATGGAGAGAGAGAGAGAGAGAGAGAGAGAGAGAGAGAGAGAGAGAGAGAGAGAGAGAGAGAGAGAGAGAGAGTGGCAGACATCAGGCATCAGCAGCATCATTCCTATTCTTATTAGTTCAGTTACTGGTTATAAAACAGCATGGCTCACCTCCTTTTGCCATGTAATCCCATTCCATTAACCTTTTCATTCCCATAATAGCACAGCCTTGTAACTATGGCTCCTGAATATGGCGTTATAAAGGGAGAGCACTGTAATAATAATATTAATAATAATAACTTTTTACATCTGGTTAAGTAGCTGTAAACACATTCAATAAGAGTGGATGAACATGATGCTTTATGTTTCATTGCAATGTATTTAACCAGCACACAATAATAACTTATTATCATTAGAATATAATTAGGGCTTCTGTTTTTCAGTGTTGATTCATTTTATTTTTCGGTGTTGATTTTGAGCTATTTTCTAGTTTTATGTAAATCATTTTTTTTGGGGCTTTCGTTTTTGATATACTGTATGAAATTAGTGTTTGCAGTTACTTTACAAAATGCTTGAGATTTTTGTTTTTTTTCTGTCAAAATATGTATAAGAGTAACTCGACAGTACAGTAGTTGTATCTTCTTTCCTTTGCTGTCTTCCATAATGAAATCCTTCTGGTCACGGGCACATTCTTCTAGGGTTTTGTGTGTAGACATTTTTATACATTTTGCCACAATTTGCAATGCTGTTTTAAATCCTCTGTATCTTAACTGTGATACAGCTTTAAATCCAGCTAACAACCCTCCATTCCTAATTGTAATCTCGTTTTAAATCTTGCAGGTGGAGTCTCCAATAGAAATGTAGGAATGTGCTGTCACTCAGTAGCTAGGGAGGGATTAAATTATTCAGAACGAATCAATGATAGATACAAGTCAGGAAAGCGGGACACTGCTCAGTTGCGCTGGGAAGTGTATTATTTTATTTGTGGTAGGTTTTATTTTTTAATGGGAAAGGGGTGAAGTCAACGTGAATTGATTAACCCTTTCCACTGTTTTTCTGGTGGTTTCCAGTGTTTATTGGCTATCCACCGGTTACATGTTTTTTTTGTATTTTGTTTTATCGTTTTTTATCGGTTAAAACCGAAAATCAGAAGCCCTAAATATAATAAGCCCATAAAGGTATTGTCAAATTTGGTGACTTGATTCGAATTAAACACATCGGCAGATAGTGGCCTACATGTTTACTCAGAAAACTTCATTGCAATTGTGTTGAATGCCATCATATATTTGTGGAAAGGATAATTGTGTGTCTCGCTCCTTTTCCAAATGCATTCATTTTCATTTCCTTTTTTAAAAGCAAACCAATTCGGATTAGATTGATGGCCTTACGCCTGGCGTGCTTTACAGTTTCATTAAAGCATTTATCAAGATAACACGAATACTTCCTCCTAATTGCAGCCAGCTATTTACTTAAACCACATTTAATTAAGACACTATTTATCTTCCCAGAAATGAGTCCAGTTAATCAGTGTTAGACAGGATGGCAAGAAGCTTTTAAATCTCAGAATATACACATTGCCACATGCAGACAGATACAAGTTTTACAGATGCTGTCTGTATATAACCAAGGAATATAGTTGGCTAAAACCAAATGAACTACAAGTAAAAAGGTTAGTGGTGATAAGTAGGACTACACTGGAAAGGAAATGTTGCTAGATTAAGCTTTATCGTCCAAACTTCGTTCGCAACCCTGTTTTCAACATGGGATGTTTGCAAATTATTTAATGTAGGCAGTGTGAATAGTGGAAAAGATACATATAATTATGAATGGACAAAAAAGGGGTTGATTTTCTAACTCCTGGCCAGGATTTTCAGTAACAAAAAACATTTTACACAACCACTCGCGATGCACAATGCAGTTGCGTTAGCATGTTGATCATGCATTATCTAGGTAGTGTCGAGGGTTAAAGTAAAGAAATCAATCAGATGCACTAGATCATTCAGCGCCTTCCTTCCATACTGTGATAATGATCAGTCTGTGCAACTGACTCAGAGGTGAAATACCATTCTGAGAAAGAGTGGAGTGAAAATGGTAAAATTAGCATCCAGTTTTAACAAAGCCTATAGTTACACCTTAAAGTAACAACAATGAAGACACAGTATTCTAATGACACTGAACAGAACCACAAAACCTACATACCTTTTAAATGTGCAGGTTGTATTCATGTGGAAAACAGAGAGAAGATGGTCTGATTAAAGAAACACATTTGAGCTTGATTGAAGTCTAATGACTTGAGGTGGTTGGGGAAGTGAGCCTGGCTGCTGCTAATTTGAACTGTGCAGAAGGATTACAGTGGTATGCATGGCTGGCAGGAGCATGTTTCAGGCTGACAGTCCTCCAGGAAGGTGTTTAATGAAGCATCAGGCACAGCTGGTAGTTGGCAGGACATGCCCCAGGTAAGTGCAATGAAAGAAAGGTCAGAATACAAAAACAGCTTTCAGGTTAAACAAGCCTTTTGGAATAAATGCTTGGACGCAGGAATGCCTGGATGTTGGCTAACCTTGACACAGGCTTCTCCATGAAGAAACAATGAAGGATTGTAGCTGGCGGGTGTGTCAGCTACAGGCAGGAACAAATGACTGCATAATATAAGGCTGTGTGAAAGTGTGAAAAATGAATTAAGATGCTCGGAAACCACCTTGACCTTGTTGTGCGTGTTTGCTGTGCGTTCTCGCAAAGTCAGCGTGCTGTGTAGTGTGAGCCGTCTGCAGCAGCCACAGCAGACAGATGACAAGCATGTCACTAAGTTATTTAAAAGTATTTATCAAACTGTTCTTGACTGTTGTCAGTGAAGCCCAACACCGTTTTAGAGCACTACCATGAATATCAAACTGTATTTTATTTTACCTTTAAAATAAATCAAAGGTTGAAACTTAGTCAATAATAAAATAAAGATACAGCTGTGACACGCCAAGAGGGATTCCATTCAGGAAACATAAAAGAGGACCATCTAGACCCTTGCATGCTGATATTTGAGCAAGCATGGTTTCTAAAAGGGTGCCTCTGTGCTCGGAGCTCATGGATCATGTCCCAGGGATGAGTCACACAGTTAAAGATCCTTGTAGCAGGAGGCTGTCGTGTGCAGGGTGGTTAGAACCTGAGATCCTGATAAGAAGACACAAAGCTCTCCAGGGACCAGTTCCCGAAGTATTGCACTGCCCCATGTACAGGATAATCCCAAAGAAATACCCTTTTACATCTCCAGCAGCCAACACATACACTGTATATCACTGACATGTTGGACTGTGCTGCACAGAAATCCATTTTGTTCAAAGTGTAATAATGTAAGGGTTTAATGAATAGAAAAGCTCAAAAGTGGGGTAATGATCATAAAGTAAGTATAACAGTTCTGGGAAACCCTGTAGTTAATAATATCTATTTTATCGACAGTATTTTTGTTTCTGATTTTATGCCCTATAGTCTTCTTGGAAGTGGTATGAAGAACAGTCTGTCTCATTGAAATGTGTGCCACTTCTTTGCTGTGTTCAAAGTGCAGGCTTGTTTCTACAATATGTGGTACTTAGTTATTTTTATTTATTGGACATGGGGCCCAGGCTATCAATCAAGTTGATCTAGCTGATTCTGACCAAGGGTCAGTTTACACATCAACGAAGCATGAATTAATGAATACGATGCCAAGCACCTGCTAATGCTGCTGTTTTATTCAGTGCAACTTATTAAGGGAACTCATCTATCTATTCTTGTGTTGCCCAAGGTCAAAAAGTAATACTGGGAACAGATCCATATCTCCAGAAAAAAACATTCAGGTCCTGGTTTTCTAAGCTTTCGCGCCATTGAAAAATGTACTCAGCTGTGCCCATTAGTATTGACACCTTTTATTTAAACAGTCACGCAATAAATACACATAATTATAATCTTATTATGCATAGTTACAATGTATATAGCTTTGTGCACGATATATCCCAAATCCTAACCCTAATCCTTTTCTGATACAATTGTGTAAAAAGATGTACACATTAAGTACATTGTAACTATTGTGAGACAGCAGGGAGGGGGTTAATTCCTCCCTAGAGGAAAACATGTGCGTAAGGCACATTTTGGTTTTGTTTAATTTGTGTTAATTGTTTTGTTTAATTGTTTAATTGTTTTATTGTTTAATGATTACCTGCACCTGGCTATTATTGAAAATTAGAGCCAGGTGCAGGGTTTAAAAGGAGAGCAGTCAGTCTGCTCTGGGCGGCTGCTGAAGAGGGTAGAAGCCCGACTGTGCTGGTGTGTGGGTACAGTCGTAATTTAAAAGGAAAAAAAGGTAGAGTGAGTCCTTTTTTGTGTGTGTGATTTTGTTTGTTTTGTTACAGGTAAACAGCTTAGCTGTCCTGTTGTTTAGTTTAGGTTCCTGTTTTGTTTTAGTTAGTGCTCAAAGAGAGCTAGGTGTTTGTTTGTTTATTTTGATTTTGTGTTTTCATTAAAAATCGCGAATCCGGCTTCAAAAATCCATTTGTGTGTGCTGGGTCAGTGTTTTTAAAGGGGCAACGAACCGCGAAGAGGTTCGATCTTTTACATATGGTGGCAGCGAGTGGGGGCGCCCCTAATGACCCAAATATGGATTTTAAAGATTTAATAGAGAGGTTCAATAAGAACACCGCTGCTCAGGAGGAGCAGACGAAGAAAATGGAGAGGCAGAGGCAGGAGCTGGACGCGGCCCCGTTGTTAATACAGGAGCGGGAGCCAACTGAACTGGAGCTGCTGCTGCAAAAGTGGGAGCTGCCGTCCCGAGAGCCAGAGGGGGTGGAGCTGCCACTTCCAGAACAACCAACCGTGCAAGTGAGTCCGGCGTTGCTGAGGGAGGTTCCCTGTCCCGTCATCGTGGACACCTGGCTGGAATGCCCAGACCTCCCTGCGCTGGACCTTGCTCCCAGGTCGCAGTACAGCCAGGCACAGTCGCTTGCCTGGTCCCTTACTCCACTCCCCCTGGAATCCCAGACATCGCTGCGCAAGAGGCAGACGTCGCTACGCAAGGGTCAGAGGTCACTAGTGTTCCCCCTGCTGATTGCTCCGCTCCCCTTGCCTAGTGCTGCACTCCACCTGGGATTCCAGAGGTCGCTGCGCAGGTCCACAGGCGCACTCCTCTGCCTGTCAGTCCTGGCTCCCGGTCACCGGTCTGCGCTATGGTCGCCATGGACAAGCCGCCTGGGTCCCTCCTCGCCGGTCCTGGGTCCCTCCCTGGAACGCCGGGACCAACCCACCTCAAGCCCGCCCGTGGAAGAGGGCGAAAATTGACATTTGTGGACTTGAGGGTGGGTGGTCTTTAAGGGTGGAGGGAGGTGGCCGTTGTATGGCCGATGTCTTGAAAAGACATGGGGGATGTGAGACAGCAGGGAGGGGGTTAATTCCTCCCTAGAGGAAAACATGTGCGTAAGGCACATTTTGGTTTTGTTTAATTTGTGTAATTGTTTTGTTTAATTGTTTAGTTTAATGATTACCTGCACCTGGCTATTATTGAAAATTAGAGCCAGGTGCAGGGTTTAAAAGGAGAGCAGTCAGTCTGCTCTGGGCGGCTGCTGAAGAGGGTAGAAGCCCGACTGTGCTGGTGTGTGGGTACAGCCGTAATTTAAAAGGAAAAAAAGGTAGAGTGAGTCCTTTTTTGTGTGTGTGATTTTGTTTGTTTTTGTTACAGGTAAACAGCTTAGCTGTCCTGTTGTTTAGTTTAGGTTCCTGTTTTGTTTTAGTTAGTGCTCAAAGAGAGCTAGGTGTTTGTTTTGTTTATTTTGATTTTGTGTTTTCATTAAAAATAGCGCAACCGCGCTTCAAAAATCCATTTGTGTGTGCTGGGTCAGTGTTTTTAAAGGGGCAACGAACCGCAGAGAGGGCGGATCTTTTACATTATGCATAATAACATTGTGATTGTGTGTAAGTACACATATATTTACTAAGTAACTACCACGTAAAAACACAGTAATTACAGACACATGATGTAAACGTGTTACCGTGAATATGAACCGGGGACCTCCTGGTTACAAGGTCGGGCTTTTTCTTGTAGAGCTCTTAAATTATGGAATGCTCGGCCTTCCTTTATCAGGGAAGCTGGGACCGTTACAGTTTTCAGCCAAGACTAAAAAGCGACTTTTATAAAATGGCTTTCTTTATCTGAGTGGGTTTTAATGTAAATTTTAAATTGCTGCTTTTGTATTATTATGTGTATGCTGTTATTTAAATGGTCTGACAGTGGCAGTTGTATGTGTGACATGCTATACAAATGTATTGTGGTTTGTTCTTTTTTCTGCTATGTGCTGTACAGTGCTTTGTGATACTTTTGTATAAAAGGAGCTATATAAATGCAATAAATAAATAAATAGGTATCAGTAACTACTATGTCAAAACACAGTAATTTGAGACACTAGAGACATGTGTTACTGTCTTCAAATTCAAGTTTAAGACAACTTGAAGCTGGTATTAATCCAAAGGAGATTAAACTAGATGTTAATAAAGACAAAAATAATCGGTGGCAGTATTATGATCAAGGCTTTTCATTACTAAATATATTATTTATTATTATTTGTTTATTTAGCAGACACCTTTATAAAATGCGACTTACAGAGACTAGGGTGTGTGAACTATGCATCAGCTGCAGTCACTTACACTTACGTCTCACCCGAAAGACAGAGCACAAGGCTAAGTGACTTGCTCAGGGTCACACAAAAAGTCAGTGAGTGAGCCGGAGCTGGGGACCTCCTGGTTACAGACCCTTTTCTTTAACCACCTGACCACACAACCTCCTAACTGTCAGTTACACTTTTTTCCCTAAATGTTCTCAAAAGGCTTTCTCTCACGCTTCCCCAGCTCCTCTGCAACTGTATCTCGCTTCTGGGGGGTCGGTGGTCTTCAACCTCTGATCAATGTTTAAAATCAAACCCCTGAACTAAATCAAACAGCACTGCCACAGCTCCATCATTTCCATTAAATCCATTAAATCCATTCCCCCACTACTCTCATGTACAACGGTACATTCAATTATTACAGCAAGTGCTCTGCCTGCTGCACTAATTGTTCCCCGAAGTGCTATTTACAGCGTAATGACTTCAAAGTTAAGACGCTAATATTTGCTGAGAGTTAGCAATGCTTATGAGTTAAAATAATTCAATACAATGTTCTAACAGTAGCAGTGAGAATGTAAACAGAATTTACCCCTGTGAGCAAAAGTTCTAATTATATCAAATAAGTCAAACACGTTTTTCACAGCCGAAGAATCAAATGAAGATCTGTAGCTAGCAAACATTCTGTGGCAAGAAATTGTACTAGTCCAGTAATGTCTTAAACACTTGACTGATTCTGCAGGAGAACTCTTTACAAAATCTTGCAGAGAAATAGATTCAACAGCCACTGCCTAAGATGTGCCTCCTCACCAACAAAAGCCCCATGTTAAAAGCGGTGTGCTGAATACCTTTATTGGATTGAATACTTAGACTGAAACAAATGCTCCAAAGATGAATTGATGAAACACGTCAGTGAAGCTTTTACCTACTCAACACTGTGGTTCTTATCTGCAACCCAATTAAACAGGCAGCGGCAATGACAAACTCAAACTCCCCAGAGCTCAGATAAGCTTTCCCCAACCTGTAGCTGCACCTTTGCAACTAGCACTGGCTCTTCATATTTCATTACTGTAATTTATTATGAAGGTCAATTTTATAAATAGGCTGAGGGTAGACCAATTTCTGTCTCAACTTAATTAAAACTCAGCTGCTGCACACCGGCAAGCCTAATGTGTTCTCAGCTTTCAATATTCAACAGAAGTAAATCATCTCTGTTTTATTGAATCAGAAGTCAGTAGGCTGGAACAAATGCAGAAACTAAATAGGGGGACTTGCACATGCTTGGATTAATCGCTTGCTTTGGCAGCCAGACTGCAGCGCCTCTGAGTTGAAAATAGTTTATTAATGCGTTGAAAAAGCACAAACAAAATACAAAAATAACACATTTGAGAAGAAAACAATTAATCTAATTAAGATCAGAATAGCAAAACTTGCACGGCAGTGCATGCTCAAGGGACAGTAATATTAACCAGGAATGCCTGTTCTTGCCTGAGTGTGCACAGCAACATCATTAACTCCCAGTCTTGATTTATAGGCTTTGCATATGAATAGCTTCCACCTTTGGGTTTCACTGCATTAAAAATTAGACGAACATCAGCAATGTACAGAAGCTTCAAAATGAACTGACCCCAGTAACCAATTCATTAAAATTGTACAAGACTCCTTCCATCAGTTAACTAATGTTCCATTATTGAAACTCAAGTAAACCATTTATCATTATGTGCTGTTGTTGAAGAAGGTAATAGCAGGGCATCTGGCAAAACCTCCTCTTGTGGTAAATCCTATGCTGTTATCTCATCTTTGCCACCTGTCGTTGGTGATAATTGTTGGTCAGCTATTCATGGGAGATAAATTAGTATATTTAACCTTTTCGTCTCTAACAGCAGCTTAAACATCCAAATATAAATAAAAAAAAGAAATATCATTAGAGCCTTAATAGCCTCTGCAGCCGGCATGCTTGCTGAATAATTGTTTAGTCTCTGAGGTCTGTCCTCTGCTTCAGAACTAATGCTTTAGTTTAGACTATCTGTGAGATTCCTATTTTTTTTTTGTAGGATTAAGTCAAAATGTGAAAGCTGTTCACACAGTTTAACAACGTATTACAACGTATTAAAAAAAACGGATTTGCAGACATCAGGGGTGTCCAGTCACAGCCCTGGAGGGCCAGTCCAGTCCGGGTTTAACAGATGATATAATGAACTGCTTCAGGGTCTGAACACAGGTTTAAATGGTTTGATTAAACAATTTAGAACACGGTCAGAACAAAGAACAAAGGTGGCCAAAGTGGAAGGGACAACTTTGGCCACCAATGTTATATATTTATAATACTATTGCACTGTTTCACAAAGGTAGATGTGTTAGATTGTAGAAGAAGACAAAGTGCCCAGGCACACAATGTGCCCGCCCCCATTAATCATGGAGCATAAGCTACCCCACCTCTGCCGATAAAGAAAACAATAAAGCTTTACCTTGTTGATTAGCTACACAGGGCAATAAATCACTGAAACAACTCCTTCCTTGAAGATTTGTTTACACTTCTGATGTAATGTTTTTGACTTGCAAATGAAAGCATTGGTGCCCAATGTAAATGAAAGTCTTACATCAAGTCTGAATGTCCCAGGTAAAATGCTGCATTGTAAAATGCTGCATTAAAATCTGGAGAATCTTGTCATAATTGGGAATACAGTAACATTACACCATGACTGTGCTGTAGTACCACAGCTGTTGCTCATATGGTTGTGTTGGTTACAATGCAAGAACATGTTTAAATATTTTTGTAATAACAGTGTGTAATGACACTGTAATTACAGTGCAATTACAGTTAAGTCAGAGACACCTAATGTAAAGTGTTGCTGTGAATATTAACTATTCTACTTCATAGAATGTATAATAATCTATCTGGTGTCAGTGCTGATTTTAACATGCAGGCAGGCAGTGGCCTCCTGTCATATACATCATAGAATAATCTCATAGTGTTCTTTTAACAGGATCTATAAAGAGTGTGCATTTTCTTATTTTCATAAAATAGAAATAGGTAGTTGCAGACCATGACGAGGAATCATTGGGATTCTTTAAAACCCAATTTCATCATTTCATTTTATAAAATGTTTCATGTTCTTATTTCTTAAGATAGAAAAGGTCATAGCAATCACAGCTGTAGCAGTCCAGGTATCAAATGAGGATTCCCCAAGAACACCAGTCTTATGAAATCCTCTACTGTAACATAGAAATCTATTTATTACGCTATAGCGTTCACATTCTGCTCGGTGGGTAGTCTCTCATCTATTAGTCTGATTGATAGTGGAACAAGATGACACATTTAAAGCCATGTACTCAAACATTAAATAAATAATTGAAGCTGATTCCTGCTTCTAATTAAAACAGCACCATATGTTTGCTTTTTCACAGTGCATGCAGGATGACAGCTGCATTGGAAATGTGAAACAGATCTTTGGAGATATTTAGGGTTCCGTGACTCTTTACAGTTGATGAAATATGCTTTGCCTAATGCATGTCCTAGTATAGGTTTAGTGATATATTTATCTGTGAACATGTACCGTAAACAACAATGCGGTGCCTCCTCTAATGCATCACCAGACTGGGGTCAGCAGGGCCCGGGTGTTTGTTCATCCGGGTTGAAGCAATAAGAACAAATTCACCAGGTGCTGCTCTTGCATTTACTCTTCAAGGTTGTTGTTGTAAATTGCAAACCCGTAGCTGGATTATTTCACTCTATCAGAGTGTGAATAAATGCTATTAGTTCCATTTTGAATTGGCATTGGCATTTTTTGATCACAATGGAGTGAGTTGCTGTCTGGGTTAAGGGTGCTATTGTTAGTTAGTGTCCTATTCTGCATCCGAGCTCAGATTTCTCTGTGAAACAGCAGACGCTCTCTGCCTTTCATCTCAGTGTGTCAAGGCTGTTTAATAAGTGCAATACAATAACAATACCAGTTAAATCACTAAACATAAAGCCAAAGGGTGCTGCAATGTTTATGCACAACAAAGACCGATGACTGTTATGCGTAAAGGATCACAAATGACTCCCTGGATATTGTATGGATGGAGAAAAGGATGTTCCATATGTAAATATGGTATTTTATACAGAGTGTACCTGTTTATCAATACAGTACAGTAGAGAGTCAATTATCTGAACTAATTGGAACCGATAATAGTTTGCATAATCGATTTGTATGGATAATCGAACAGGTATTAATAACAATTACTGTACCTTTAATAATGTATAGAATAAAGTTAACATACACAAGTACTGAGCACACAAGTACCTACTGATGATATATAGCTACTAACCTATTATATCACATTAAGCTTACAAAATGACAAAGCTTTACAAATCATTAAATTAATGTAATTCAGTAAAGCTTTAACACCTACAGTTAAGGTAATGCAATACTGTAATTAAACATACCATATGCAAAGAATATAATTCAGTACAACTTTGATACATTACAGAACTTTACTAAACTTCAAAAATTCAGTAAAATGTTTTGATACTTTGATACTTGCTGTTAAGGCATTGTAATAACATGCAATCGAAATAACATCGACAGGATCTCCAGCCCTTACTGACAAAATAGAAGAAAACCAAGAACGAGGCAGCTGTTTTAATTTGCTTAACTGCAGCAATTTAAAGCTCACAATGCTCCAGCTAAGGTTCTGGTGGTCTGAATAATTCTGTAGCATTCCTTTTGGCAGGTAAATCAACCCCAGTACTGTAGAAGCTGTAGGTAGGTACTGTACAATTTTAAGTGATCAAAGCTCTTCTTGACAGAAAGGGATATGCATGGGCTGTTCACAGCAGATTTCAACACTTCAGCTTTGTTGAGCTGGAGTTAATGGGGTATCTTGGCCACTGACAGGCACCTATTCCACTGTCCCTCTGTGTGCTATTCTGCCTCGGGCTACAGTCGTGCTGGACTCTGAACAATACACTCTGCAGTCACTTCTTTACCCTTGATTCAAGACAAAGCCTTAGCCTACAGCTAGCTTTCTTTCACCGTCCTGATCGCATGTGTAAGTGCTTAGATTTTAATTTTATTGGAAAAATTAATACCACTGGGAGAATACATTTGGATCCAATATCTCAAGTACCCATATGTCAGCTCTCTTCACAATCTCTGAGCTATGCTCCTGGAGTCTGTGGTAAACTTTTATATGGGCACTGGAATTCAAAAGCAACAGAAAACTTTAGACAAGAATCACAAAGTGTGACAAAGTTAGGTGAAGATATATGCCAGGATATTGGATATTGTTGAGGATAATGTGCTAAAAAGATCTTTAGCTAGCCTCTGTAGAGTCACTGACCAGTCTCCCAGGCCTAGTATCTACAAGAAGAATTGCTCAAGATTTATCAATGTTTTTCATGAAAATGCAACTACTAATATTACATAGCTGGAGCGAATTGGATTTTGGTGTAAACACTGTAATAAATCAAGCCCAAAGTGTAATTTTAAATATTGTGTTTCATTTAGAGCCACTACTAGTAGTGCAGGTGTAGGGTACTTGGTCATTTATTTCAACAGCTCTCTGTTAAAATTAGCCAGGTTTGCTTGCTCCTTGAGCAGTTGCGTTAATGTGTTCCATGGTAGGAGACTGAGGTGGAATATACTGCAGTCTCTGTATAAGTGATGCACCCTTAACTGTACTGATGTATGTGTGTAGGCGGGCAACATATTTTACAGGCCTTAGTTATTAGTTATTTTTATTTGCTCTGGTGGTTATATTGACAAAAGTTCAACTGTATTTTAGTCGATGTTCGGCATCTGTAAGAACCTTCCAGCTTTTTTTCTCACAGCAGAAGGCTTATGAAAATCAGTGCAGCATATGTGCCCATTCTGTTTCAGTGTATTTTCCTGGGCCTCGGATACAGGGGTTTATTTTGCTGGTTGTTGATTAAGATTTGGTCAAAAATGGTTGTGACTATTTGCGGTAAAACTTTACATGGGGTGTCTCTAATTACTGTGTATTTAGGAGGCTGTGTGGTCCAGTGGTTAAAGAACAGGTCTTGTAACCAGAAGGTCCCCGGTTCAAGTCCCACCTCAGCCGCTGACTCATTGTGTGACCCTGAGCAAGTCACTTAACCTCCTTGTGCTATGTCTTTCGGGTGAGACGTAATTGTAAGTGACTCTGCAGCTGATGCATAGTTCACACACCCTAGTCTCTATAAGTCGCTTTGGATAAAGGCTGCCTGCTAAATAAACAAATAATAATAATAATAATATTTACAGAGTAGTTACTTACTAAATGCATGTGTACTTACACATAATCACAATGTTATTATGCATAGTTACAATGTACTTAATGTGTACATTTTCTTGCACGATATAACCCTAAAGCTAGAGTTAGAGTTAGAGTTATTTAGAGTTAGGGTATAAGTTAGTGTTAGAGTTAGGGTTTGGGTTGGGTTAGAGTTAGCGAGGCCTATGGCTAGGTTAGGGTTAGCGTTAGGGTAATGATTGGGGTTAGTGTAAAGGTTTTGGATAGTTGTTTCCTGAATTAAATCTGTCTTAGATCATCTGTAAGGTTTATTATTATGTACAGCCATGCAGGGACCAGGAGAGAGAACCAGTTTGTTTACTGTATACCACCTCCGTTGAGACCGCCAGGGACTTCCTCCAAAAGCCCAATATCCCAGACACTCCTCTGAGTTACAGTTAAACAAAATAGGATAGCCCAAGTAAACAACAATAGATGGATCTATCACAGGACGCTGGGACCGGATGGGTTTTCAGTGTCGGGCTTGCTTTGTGACTGTTGAAAGGACCCAACTGTAGGTGTGCTGTAAAAGCTGTTTTTCTGTCTGTAATAAACACCAAGAAGGACAATTATTGGACTTGCAATATAGAGCTGAACTTTTACCCCAGAAGTAAACTGACAATGAATAATGGCTGCCAATAGATAATGTTGAAAGCTGTCAGTTTTGAATGATGCTCATCCTGGTGAGGTGTCCGGTCCTTAAAGCTGGCAAGCTGGTATGTTTCAAGCCAAGCTGTTATGATGAACGGCTCTATACTGTCTTCAGTGACTGCATGAATTACGAGCTCCTTTCAGCAGAGAGAGATTGGGCACTGGTCTGGAGTGAAGGTCATGGTACTGCCTCATGAGATGCCGCTGGCTTAGACGCACATGCAGTCAACAAGGCTTTCCATGGCTCCTTGGTATGGCATAAGCCCGATGAAACAACTACAATGCATAGTATATATTAGAGCAGATAACAGCACTTTTTATATTGAAAATATGAAACAGCATTGATTGTATAGATCTTGGAGCATATGTTGCATATGTCTTTTATATATTTGAAACCCCAAGCACCACCCCATAATAAAGAAACGCTAAAAGAAAAAATGTAATAAAATCAATGACAATAACATTAGAACTACTGAATGTTTTATAGATAAGCCAAGAATAAGATGCCCTCATCACTGACGCTATTGCTGCTCAAGGAGTAGTGTGCATGTTACTAGAAACCATTGACGATGCAAAACACGGGTAACAAAATAAGTTTGTCAACTTTACCAGCATGACTCTTTGGGAAATTGAATAACTGCAGTACAAACAATGGTGATCAATCTATGACACCTTAACTTGTTTGAGTAGTATGTGAGAGAGAAATCGGAAATACAAAAGCAAGTAAGATAATGAAAAGCAAATGTATACAGTGCATTGGTATATATCATGTACCAATGCAATCATATATATTACACGCATTGCTCCTTTACTTGATATGTACAGTATTAGGCTGGAATAAATGAAAGCTAAACAGGACAATAATGTGAGGGGAGAAGTGGAAATGGAGCAAAATACCTCCAGGGACTTCAAGGAATAAGGTTCTTTACTGAAGTTTGTGTCTCATGGCATGTGTATATATATATATATATATATATATACAGTACTGTGCAAAAGTTTTAGGCAGGTGTGAAAAAATGCTGTAAAGTAAGAATGCTTTCAAAAATAGACATGTTAATAGATTATATTTATCAATTAACTAAATGCAAAGTGAGTGAACAGAAGAAAAATCTAAATCAAATCCATATTTGGTGTGACCACCCCTTGCCTTCAAAACAGCATCAAGCATCAATTCTTCTAGGTACACTTGCACACAGTTTTTGAAGGAACTCGGCAGGTAGGTTGGCCCAAACATCTTGGAGAACTAACCACAGTTCTTCTGTGGATTTAGGCAGCCTCAGTTGCTTCTCTCTTCATGTAATCCCAGACAGACTCGATGATGTTGAGATCAGGGCTCTGTGGGGCCATACCATCACTTCCAGGACTCCTTGTTCTTCTTTACGCTGAAGATAGTTCTTAATGACTTTCCCTGTATGTTTGGGGTCGCTGTCATGCTGCAGAATAAATTTAGCCAATCAGATGCCTCCTGATGGTATTGCATGATGGATAAGTATCTGCCTGTACTTCTCAGCATTGAGGAGACCATTAATTCTGACCAAATCCCCAACTCCATTTGCAGAAATGCAGCCCCAAACTTGCAAGGAACCTCCACCATGCTTCACTGTTGCCTGCAGACACTCATTCGTGGTACCGCCTCCAGCCCTTGGCTTAACAAACTGCCTTCTGCTACAGCCAAATATTTCAAATTTTGACTCATCAGTCCAAAGCACCTGCTGCCATTTTTCTGCACCCCAGTTCCTGTGTTTTCGTGCATAGTTGAGTCGCTGGCCTTGTTTCCACGCCGGAGGTATGTCTTTTGGCCGCAAGTCTTCCATGAAGGCCACTTCTGACCAGACTACTCCGACAGTAGATGGGTGTACCAGGGTCCCACTGTTTTCTACCAGTTCTGAGCTGATGGCACTGCTGGACATCTTCCGATTGCGAAGGGAAGTAAGCATGATGTGTCTTTCATCTGCTGCAGTAAGTTTCTTGGCCAACCACTGCGCTTCACGGTCCTCAACGCTGTCTGCTTTCTTTGTGCTTCTTCGAAAGAGCTTGGACAGCACATCTGGAAACCCCTGTCTGCCTTGAAATTTCTGCCTGGGAGAGACCTTGCTGATGCAAGTATAACTACCTTGTGTCTTGTTGCTGTGCTCAGTCTTGCCATGGTGTATGACTTTTGACAGTAAACTGTCTTCAGCAACCTCACCTTGTTAGCTGAGTTTGGCTGTTCCTCACCCAGTTTTATTCCTCCCACACAGCTGTTTCTGTTTCAGTTAATGATTGTGTTTCAACCTACATATTGAATTGATGATCATTAGCACCTGTTTGGTATAATTGTTTAATCATACACCTGACTATATGCCTATAAAATCCCTGACTTTGTGCAAGTGTACCTAGAAGAATTGATGCTGTTTTGAAGGCAAAGGGTTGTCACACCAAATATGGATTTGATTTAGATTTTTCTTCTGTTCACTCACTTTGCATTTTGTTAATTGATAAATATAATCTATTAACATGTCTATTTTTGAAAGCATTCTTACTTTACAGCATTTTTTCACACCTGCCTAAAACTTTTGCACAGTACTATATATATATATATATATATATATATATATATATATATATATATATATATATATATTGTGAGACAGCAGGGAGGGGTTAATTCCTCCCTAGAGGAAAACATGTGCGTAAGGCACATTTTGGTTTTGTATTGTTAATTATTTGATTTGTGTTAATTGTATTGTTTAATTGTTTTATTGTTTAATCATTTGCGTGTGCAGGGTTTATAAGGAGAGCAGTCAGTCTGCTCTGGGCAGCTGCTGAAGAGGGTAGAAGCCCGACTGTGCTGGTGTGTGGGTACAGCCGTAATTTAAAAGAAAAAAAGGTAGAGTAAGTCCTTTTTGTGTGTGTGTGATTTTGTTTGTTTTGATGCACCACCCCATGTGGTTTAATTTAGGTTCCTGTTTTGTTTTAGTTATTGCTCAAAGAAGAGCTAGGTGTTTGTTTTGTTTATTTTGTTTTGTGTTAATTAAAAATAGCGAACCGCTTTTAAAAATCCATTTGTGTGTTGGGTCTGTGTTTTTAAAGGGCAACGAACCGCCAAGAGGTTCGATCTTTTACATATGGTGGCAGCGAGTGTGGGCCCTGGAGACCCAAGAATGGATTTTAAAGATTTAATTGAGAGGATTATTAAAACACCGCTGCTCAGGAGGAGCAGACAAGGAAGATGGAGAGGCAGACACAAGAGCTGGGGTTGGCCCCGTTGTTAATACAGGAGCGGGAGCCAACTGAACTGGAGCTGCTGCTGCAAAGTGGGAGCTGCCATCCCGAGAGCCAGAGGGGGTGGAACTGCCATCCCGAGAGCCAGAGGGGTGGAGCTGCCGCTTGCAGAACAACCAACCGTGCAAGTGAGTCCGGCGCTGCTGAGGGAGGTTCCCTGTCCCGTCATGGTGGACACCTGGCCGAATGCCCAGACCTCCCTGCGCTGGACCTTGCTCCCAGGTCGCAGTACAGCCAGGCACAGTCGCTGCCTGGTCCCTTACTCCACTCCCCTGGAATCCCAGACGCCGCATGCTAAGAGGCAGACGCCGCTACGCTAAGGGGCAGAGGTCACTAGCGTTCCCCTGCTGATTGCTCCGCTCCCTTGCCTAGTGCTGCGCTCCACCTGGGATTCCAGAGGTCGCTGGCGCAGGTCCACAGGCGCACTCCTCTGCCTGTCAGTCCTGGCTCCCCGTCACCGGTTCTGCGCTTATGGTCGCCTTGGAAAAGCCGCCTGGGTCCCTCCTCGCCGTCCTGGGTCCCTCCCTGGAACGCCGAGGGACCAACCCACCTCAAGCCCGCCTGTGGAAGAGGGCTTAAAATTGACATTTGTGGACTTGAGGGTGGGTGGTCTTTAAGGGTGGAGGGAGGTGGCTGTTGTATGGCCGATGTCTTGAAAAGACATGGGGGATGTGTGAGACAGCAGGGAGGGGGTTAATTCCTCCCTAGAGGAAAACATGTGCGTAAGGCACATTTTGGTTTTGTTTTGTTAATTATTTGATTTGTGTTAATTGTATTGTTTAATTGTTTTATTGTTTAATCATTTGCGTGTGCAGGGTTTATAAGGAGAGCAGTCAGTCTGCTCTGGGCAGCTGCTGGAGAGGGTAGAAGCCCGACTGTGCTGGTGTGTGGGTACAGCCGTAATTTAAAAGAAAAAAAAAGTTAGAGTAAGTCCTTTTTGTGTGTGTGTGATTTTGTTTGTTTTGATGCAGGTAAACAGCTTAGCTGTCCTGTGGTTTAATTTAGGTTCCTGTTTTGTTTTAGTTATTGCTCAAAGAAGAGCTAGGTGTTTGTTTTGTTTATTTTGTTTTGTGTTAATTAAAAATAGCGCAACCGCGCTTTAAAAAATCCATTTGTGTGTTGGGTCCGTGTTTTTAAAGGGGCAACGAACCGCGAAGAGGTTCGATCTTTTACAATATATATACAAGGCATACCATACTTCATAATATAAACAATTGCATGTGTGTGTATATATATATATATATCTATGTATGTATTATTTCTGGATGTATAGTAATTGCTTTGGAATTATTTTATTATTGTACTGTTATTTTATTTAGTAGGATTTACTTAGGTCTGTATTGGTGCTGCACTATGTACCTGTGCTGGCCCTGCAGGCACAAAGTGAATAGACTAAACTAAACTAAAGACTTCTAATGGGGAAGAATGCCATGCTTCATTGCACAAGAGCAAAGTGCAACTCCCATATCCTTCCCCACGATTAGCTTTGACGATTCTTTTTCCAGAAACAATTTTGGCTGGAAATTAGATGATGTTTTTCCCCTTTTATACCGGTTTTGTCATCAGACCAAACAGAGAGTTTTGGCAGAAAGCAATGTGGCTAACACTGAGGTCTATGCGTTGTTCTTAAGGTATAAGGACTTCCGTGCTGCCAGCTTTGCATTCCGCTGCTCAGTATTCCAGCTCCAGCAAGTCCTGGCCTTGGAGACCGATTGCATTCAGATGAATTATGTTTGTCAGACGTTTCTGTCACAGAGACAAAAGCTGCCTGACACAGAAAGAACCCTATATCCCGTTGAGAGAAAAAATCAAAAACAACATTGCTGTCTTTCACAATATCCATTTTCAGCCTTTTGACCATTGACTAGCATAGCTGCTGTTACAAAGCAGAAAGTATAAGACAAACAGAGACAACATGAAACCTTTACAGTCCTTGCAACCAGCATGAGAAGTGGGGGTTGGGGGGGGGGGGTTGTAATTAAATGTATCGATGGCACTTTACATGACAGGGCATGTATAACCATGCAATAACATTATAATAACTGAATAACTACCAACATGTTCTGTTCATGCATGGTAACTACTGATGAAATAAGTGTATAAGTACATGGAAATTGCCTGTACCGTGGCATTACCATGTAATTGTAAAAGGCAACATAATGTTATTCACAGTGCCGTTCATATGTTATTACACAGTAATTACTGTGAAAGAGCAATAATCATTGGTCATTTTTGGTTATTACAATGTAACTACAGGGACATGGCTCTCTGTGCCCTGTAACCAACCTAACATTCATATTGTGCTTGAAATTATTTCTCAAGGATACATATTTATGATTCATTGCCTTCTGGCCCTGAACACAAGCTCTCACCAGGGGCTATATATTCATTACCATATCAATACGAGCTCAAGCCTTCTATTCACTTCAATACCCACACTCATGCTTTATAAATGAGTCTCTCCATCAGAGCTCAAGAGGTTTTTATACTTAAATAAATAAACCTGGTGTAGCCCAGCGTGACAGGATTCACCTCCATCCATATGCAGATGATTCATTTCACAGTGGTGTCAATATTAACAAGAATTTCAGCATGATCTGCGATGCTGACCAGGACACTTGTGTGCCCCAGATACTCCACACATGTGTTTTAGAGAGTTGTTGTGGGGCTTGTACAGGAAATACATTGGTTATCCCTCTGGCTCACAGCCAGTGTTTCAGAGAATTCGATAGTGAAGCGGCATTTGACTGTCTATTACAGGGGTGCAAATTGTTTTGAAAATTGGTGCAAAACTGTATTGAAAGTTTAGCACCAGAGAGCCTACTAACTTTTGCGGTAAAATGAAGAGGCTTGCGGACACAAAATATAATTTCCAATAACTGTAAATGCATGTATCATTCCCTGTTAAGTCACATACCTTTTTGGCTTGCTGATTTAAATGATAATTGGGTAAGGGCGCGCTGCAAAGACATGTTTGCGACCAGTTTCTGCAGTTAAACTTCCCACACAACACAAAACCTTCTCTCCTGTGTATGATGATGGTGTGGGTGGATCATGTGAGTAGTCCAGACCCAAAACTGTCATCACCTGTGGTTGCTAAGGAATTAAAAAAAAATGTAAACAGGTCTACTGGTGCCAGAATGTAATGCTGCTGACACTATATGAGGTACCCTGGTGCTAGAATCTAGCGCCATAGCGCCAAATTTGCACCCCTGCTATTAACACCCCTTTAAAACTGAAGTAATTGTTTCACAGAATGCAGAAAAAGGACATAATACTGTACGTTCATCCGATATTCAGATTCCTGCAGTATTTCTGTGCACTATGAATTACGTTCCGACTTAGGTGGACACATAGAACAAAAACAAAATAAAATAAAGTAGCACAGGCACATACAGGGGGTCCTCAGAACTGTGTAATGATGGCACAGCACCTGAACAATGTATCCTGTTATAGTCAAATGCAATCCAAGCTTCAATAGGAGTGCATGTGTCAATAGGAGGCGGACGGACACAATCAGTGCAGAAGGGTCCCCATTTTTTGAATGAGGATCCTAAAAGGACCAACACTGATTGGTTTAAAAACAAACCTTTTGACCACTACTATATACAGGAGCAGACATGCAATAAGATGCTAATAGAAAATGTGCTACTGAATGTATTGATAGCTGTAGAGGCGGACCAAACATCAGGAGATTAAAAGAAGACTATTAAACACTAGCTACCCTGCATCTGCTTTGGAATGGCGGGAGGGGCATTGGTACAATATCTGTTTCTTTAACAAATGATTCGAGGGGCCATTGCAGCAGATGTATTGGGTACTGAGGGGCATGCCCTCTGTTACAGTGAATTTGAAGGTATCCTAGTTTCTTTATATTATCATCACAAAACCGATTGAGAGTAGATGAGAGCAGCACAGGGCTCTGTATCACAGCCAGCCAATTCTCCCTTGTTTCAAAGTGAAGGTCAGCTAGTCAGGATCCCAGGGAATCAACAGCCCTGGCATATGGCACTGTTCATACAATGCACTGACTTTCCATTATTAAATGTAAGTATTTTGTGGCCTCTATGTGTATCTGGGGATAACAATGGAATTTTTTTTTTTAGCTGCAGACTGCCCTTCAAGCAGAATACAGAATATGGAGGTGTGTGGCAAAATGGTTAACAGTGTGCAGGTGCAGGAATGCAGCAGTGATCAATGAACAGACAGACATCGATAATCCAGGTGCAATGTTAAGGTGCTTTGGCTCCAGTTCGCTATCGATTCTCATTGAAATGACTCAGTATTTCTTTCTCTTTTTGATATAGTCTCTGTTAAGGTGCTTTGGCTCCAGTTTGCTATTTGTCACTTCCTCCCACTAAGACACTTGTGTTGATCTAGCCTGTGGTACATACAGTCTAACAAGAAACGTTAGTGAGGTAGTAAAAACAAAACCATGAATTTGAAGCTATTTACTCTTTAAAATCTGAAAGTATCTGTATTAGACTAGGGTACGAAATTGAACCACCAAGTCAGATACATTGATTACTGGAGCAAAAATGAAAAATAAGTCTGGATTGCATCTAATGTACTCTGCAGTGTTCCTAAGTTCTGCCAGCAAGTCTTTCAGTGCATCAACGAAGATACTTTCCAGTCCACAATCTCCAGACAGACACCCACAGAGTGCACATTTTGATTAGGTTCCAATCATACTTCAAGTCTGCAAGTCATTTCATTCCTGGTGACTCATTTTTAAATCTTCAGCACCCATCTGCAGGGACTCCAAACAAAAGCAGTATGTGTCTTCTTTCTTTAAAAACAAAAAAAGCCAATCTATCTGTGCCATCTATCCAGAGCCGGATTGAGTTTAATGGGGGTCTGGGGCTGTTCTCGTTTTGGGGGCCCATCTTTGCACATTCATTTGCTTCCCTTTACTGTTTTACTGCCACCACACTCGATTAACATTAATGTCAAATTATTCAGTCTTAGCTGATCCATATTTTACCTGATTCGGCGTTTGCATTAGTGCCAGTTTGGAAGATGCACATTGACTCTTTTGTCATAATAGCAAGTTATCTGGAAATGTGTTGTCCTTATCTCTTACGAATATGTACGTGCATAATAGGTTTATAATAAATATATATGCAGCTAAAAAAATGTTTTGCAAATACAAGGAGAGTACGCCTTCTTATGTAATGCTGTTTTTTTATTATTATTATTTGTGTCAGCAGAAACAGCAGAGCTGCACACACAGGAATGATAAAAGCGGCATGTGACTTGATCGCAGCACAAGTCATGTGATCAGGCAGTCCCAACTCCTCCAACGCAATACGGCTTGGTAAAACAGACCTGTTGTTCTGATCCATACAGTCACACGCTACTTACTCATTTCTTAGATATTGTATATAAATTATATATATTTTTGAGGACCTTCAAAATCTGAGGCCCTGAGCTGCAGTCCCCAAAGCCCCTGTGTTAATCCGGCCCTGTATCTATCTTTATAACCAATACAGTAAATTGAATTTTGAACGTTCAGGAAAATCCCATAAAAATGTAATGTAACCCTGCCTACCCTTTCCTGCGTTCCTGTTAATCCCCAGACTGCTCCCCTATCTTCTCTGTTGCAGCTAATGCTGGGTGTAAACTAACCAAAATAAAGGGGGTTGTTGCCTCAAACCCCCTATAAAGGTTTCCCCCTTGTAAAAGCATAGCAAAGTATAATAAAGCCAAGTTAAAGCATGGAAAAGCAGAGACAAGCATTGTAAAGCATAGAGAAGTATGATAAAGCATGTTAGGAAAACATTGCAAACCAGGGTAAACTATTGCAAAAGCCATGTATAACCATGGGGAAAGCATGGGGGGAAACTTCTGAATTATCGTGCAAATTCACTATGGTAAACTTTGTTTGCTCTGATCATTCCGAATGGGCCGATTCATTTCTTCATTTCCCATTTCTAGCAGTGGAGAATTCCGATGCAGAAGAGATTATTTTGCTGCTATTCATCTTGTTGGGTCAAAGTGAAGCTATAGGCCTGTAGCATGTGATGGGTTAAGATACTCAAAGCTCCAGCTTTAACAGAAGATGAACCACTGCCAGCAACGAACCTGCAGGGTAGAGAGCATGCATGCGAGGGAGAAACTATGCTAGATTATCACTAGCTAAAGGGGAATGAGACAGGCAGGCATAGATGGACCTTATCAAGTCACAAGCACTCACTCCTTTGAACACTTTGGGCTAGATTCTCCAAGCTCTTTACTCCAAATAGAAAGTGAATCTTCTTCTTCTTCTTCTTCTTCTTCTTCTTCTTCTTCTTCTTCTTCTTCTTCTTCTGTTATTCAAATGCTTCACTGACATTTTGAAGAAAGGATTCTAATTTAATTTGTGATTGTCTTTGGGTATATAGAGGACTCTGTCAGTATATAATGTAAAGCACTTTAATATGTTAATAGGAAGGGGAATGTTAAGATATTCAGCAAGCACATAAAGCAATGCAGGCACAAAAATCCAAAATGATCTTAATGGCCATGTTGAACACAACAAAAGAATCTAATGCAGCCCAGCATTTAAACAGCCTGCTTTACATTTTCAATTAAGAGAGTGGTTGTGTTATCATACCCCATTAGATGACCGATTAGCATGCCATTTTAGAGGATGCCACAATTACAGTGCTTGCTGTTTGAGAGCTTTTTTGTTCCCTAGCTTTCAGAACTACAGCAAATATGCTTTTAAGGTGAGTTATGCAGCAGAATAACTTCATTTGTAAGCAATATATTGTGGTAAAAAAAGAATTCCATGCAGCTTTCAGTTTTCTTCTGGGGATGAACATGGTTGGCAGCAGCAGCTGCACACTGTAGTGCTTTAACACATAAACTGGTCAGAACTCTTTAGCACAGGGGCTCCTGTAATATCTTCCCTTTAACTAATACAACCACATGCACAGGATGCTCCTTCCTCTAAAGATTTGCTTTACCAATGTATACCATGACTGCTTTCACAACAATCAAAGCATCTGGATCCTTCAGGAGTGAAGCCTTAGTGCTGTACAGCTAGAACATCAACAGCCCATCTTTTAAGTCTCTGTTGCTGTGTTGCCAATCGAATCCCATTGATGTGAGGCAAGCGTGTTACCCAGACAGCGCTGTCTGACTTTGCCTGCTTTCAAATCAGTTTGAAAATGGAACTCTTCAGAGCCCATGCCGCTGTGCGTATTGAAATTGATGTTCTGAGGTTTGGTTCTGGAAAGGATGCACAGTGGAAAATGTATTGCTCAAATCCTTGAGTGACACCCAGGTGTGATTCATTTACCCCTTCGCACTTGTCTTGCTGCAGTACGTTTTCCTTCAATATATCAAATTACCAACAATATATCTACTAAGGACCCCATGGTGACCTCATTTTAGAACTCTTATTTTAGTAAATGCTCACAGGTTTGCTTTTGCCATGTGTCAATTGTGTGAATGTACTGTGATGTTTGTAAGATACGGATCTTGGAATTTTGTGAAAAATGCAAAATAACGGTATTGTTAGATTGACTCAGCATTTGGCCACTTATTGCCCAGGGCGCCACCGCTGCATTCTACAATACTATCTTTACGATACGTCACTCTTTATTTCATAAATGCAGCTTAAATGACAATGGCTGGTTGATGTTTTGGAATTTATTTTCCCCGTCACCGTTTGACATTTTAAAGAACTAACCTTGAAACAGAAGTTCTCTCATGAATGCTATTTGAGTTTTGAATACATGTTCTGGGTACCTGCAATTCACCGGGGTTAGTCAATCAATGGTGAATAATTTATAATTACCTAAAGGAGTCTGGCATCTGAGGTTGATTTGCAGAGGTTGATACACTCCAGGAGTAGGCTAAGCAGTCCCCTAAGACCTTTCAGTGTCTAGTAAGTGATGCTAAATTTTGTTCAGTGTTTTATCAATAAGCTGTCCAAACAGATTAAACAAGATGTTATGCGGGGCTAATAAAGTATGCTACTATTGGAACTGGACACTCCTCGCTGGGCTCTATATATTTTAAATCCACTGTTTAAATATACAACTGCACCATTTAAAAATGAAGAGACTTGTGGTTCATCTGAAACACTGCACATTAATAGCAACAAAGTAACTAAACTTGATTTCCTACTATATTATTTATCGACAGTAACCGTTAATTCATTCAGAATCATTGTTAAGACATGTGTGAATTCATTTAGGGTATTTTTCTAAGTTCAAATTCTTCCAAACACCGAAGAAGAATTTTGTTAAGTCTGAGAATTTAGAACAACATTTCAAAGGAAATAATTGAGTTGACCCAACACAGCAAAGGGGTTTTCTTTCCATGTTTTGTTTTCCATTGAACCATGGTAGGAGAATTTCATTCTCTCCAATGTCACTTTTCACATAGATCTGTGTTTTCTTTTAATTGGGCCCCCTGGATCTAGGATTGCTCCAGGGGGATTTGGTCTACCTCTTACCAATAATAGAAGGAATGGTTTGTTTTTTAAATGAGCTGCCATAGGTAATTCTGACTACCCTGAGTTTCCTTGCAGTAGAACTGGTTTAAATGCAAACAGGAGATTAAGTTAACAGAGACATGAGTGTCTCAACATAGCACTGTGCACAATCTACCATTAGAACTGGCACCATTATAATCACCAATCACGAAAATCATCCAAAATACATTGTATAAAATGAATAAAATGACCAGTTACTTGGAATCGTGTTTGTTATAAACACTTTTATCAAGGTATACCTGCTACTACCTGACCAGAGAGGATGAAGACGCTAATTCTGGGAATGCCGCCAAAAATGTAAACATACCACCAAGATTCGTGATAGATCAAGTTGCCCGAAGCAGTTGAAAAATTACTGAAAGTTATTCCAAGTGATACGGGAAGATAGGAAAGAGCACAGCAAGGTCCAATACATCTTACAGGTATTATTATAACCTAAATGGAAGTGATGATGGCTCTTTAATGGGTAGCATGTCAAACCCCGTTTTTTAAAGTATTTTGCTCATTAAATCATGTCATTTTAATCAAACTGAATTGCTTTCAAGCATGTCAAAGGTTAATGCTTCTTTAATTTATCTCTCATTTCTTTCTTTTTTGTTTTATCATCCTGTGCTGGGATGACATCTATTGCTTTCTGCAGCGCACTATCTGAGGCAGAATCTATACTGTCGATGACACTGACTAATGATCTCCATGAAACAAAACAGAACAGAGGAAGCATTCTGGGTAATACAGCAGGTGGTCTTGCACAGTAATGGATTTCCAAATACTTTTCTGGAAAGCACTGGAGTAATTGGAGACGCTTATAGTAAAGTGTTACCCACATCTTTATGTAAGGAAACTAGCAAGAAACAAGTGGGTTGTGTTGGAATTATACCAGAGCTGTAATTTTTTGTTCACATGGATATAAAATGGCTCATTGTTACACAATAAGCCAGGCAGTCAGCTGTTGTTATACCACCCTCCCTCCCTACCTCTGCTGAAATAACTTGTAATCTTCATGCAATCGATTGAGCATGGCTTGCCAGGAGAGGTGTTTTGTTGTTGCTGGTGTGTGTGGTATTTCAGCTCCAGCATGTCCTGCTTTCTTTTTAACTCCAGTCCCTGTAAACTGAAAGACATAAAATAATCTGCAGCATTACCAGAATCTGAACAGTCTCATACAGTATGTGCCAGTAAGTTTTACACCAGCTTAGCTGCCTGTCTAGTTTAAAAGCCTGTCTGCCTTTTTGTCCCTGGAACACGTTAACTTAAAGTCACATGACAATTTGTCAGATTTCAGGCTGCCAGTGTCACATACTGCATATCGTTATAAAATCGAGACGGCACATAGTTTCAAGTTACGTCAATAATATGACAAGATGTATATGTTATGTAGGGCTGATTGATGCTGATATTTCAAGCATCTTGGAGACAGGCCGACTTTCATCTTGTCTAAAAAGCAACCTTACACTGTCAGATTGGAACTTGAATCTCTGACTGCCATTTTAAAGAGAAGCAGCAGGTCTTTATAACCTGTTTGGAGGGACTTTGGATTACAGGACATGAATATTTATTTTTCATACGCAGTTTCATGTTAGTGTTGTCTCTTCATACAACCTGGCATTGCATGCCACTTGCATTTTGTGATGTATTTAATAACATGTTTATTTATTTGTACAGTGTTATAATCATTATATATCATAAGCACTTTTGGAATCTAAATATGTTCATGTTAGAGTTTTAAACTGTTACTTAAAAGGTTCCCACGAGTTTTAAACTTTAAACCTTTAAATGATATCGCGAAGAGGCTCAAACCTGTTCCTGTTACACATCGAGCAAGCTGAACGTGTCGGAGTCTGTCTGCCTTAACTAACCGATGGTCCTAGCGCCAGCCTTGTGCATGATGCTTTATATCTTTTTTATATATATGATATTACTCTAAGAATCCTATATCACTCTCAAGGGATAATCACATATGTATTATTTTCACTGCAGGCTCCCATTGCTTTTCAGACTGAGGGCATCATCTGTGCTAACTTTGTTAGTCCACTCTATCCTATTGACAGCTGAAGCCAGCTTACTGATTAGAGGGCATAACAAAGAACGGAATCAGATATTTCAGCTTCTTCTTTCTGCCTGTCCTTGGAAATTCCTCTGGCCACACGGAGCAAGCTCCTGTGCTGCCTGCTCTGCTATCTGTACGAAGTTTCACACGCTGTCAAACTTCTTATCTGCTCACAGAACCACCGCCAGCTTGCACTCTGAATTATCAGTTTAACGGCTTTATGCATCTGGAATTAAAAACATATAGAGCAATGGAACAAAAAAAATTGTATTTATTTATTTATTTATTTGCAGAATGTAAGCATTTTCGTTTCTATAGACAAACAATACATTCGGCCCAAAGATATACTGATGTTCCAAAGATCAATAACAAAAAAAATTAAAAAAAAAACCTCAGCAGATTGTACTGGTTTTATTAGAAAGGATTTTGTATGTTAGCACAAATCATTTTTTTGCCCTAAACCAGACCATTGCCTGGCCATATGGGCAATGCAATCAAACCCCAAAGAATAAGAGTAAGTGAATGGTATACCCCACTGCCTGCAAGTCAAGTGACATGTCTTGTGGATTTTGTCCACTGAATTTTACCATGTCCAAAACAGGATCAGACATTCCTGCTGTGAGTTACAGAACTCAGTCCTCGGTGTGCTGGTTTTGAACCCCTGTAACAGCAGGGATGTTCATCATTCCCGAAGCCCTGGTATTCACACACTGTTGACCAGCCCTTTGGCACCCCTGCTCTTTCCTGAGGCTGGATACGATGCCACCTGCCATGCACTTCAAACAGGTGAGTGCAGCATGCATGCCCTTGCCTTCATGGAGAAGAACAGTTTTTGGATGATTTGCAGACCAGTATTCTTAATCAAGTCCTCCATATATACATGTAGTATTTATGTTAAAGAACAGTTGAAGCAATAGTTGAAGATTATCGAAATCTTATTTGTGAGGGCTGTTGTTTTTTGGTTTTTGTTTACTTTGGGAAGGATCGTTTGTATTAGATTTATGTAAAAAACAAAAACAAAAAAACCTAGTGCATACGGTACAGTATATTGTTTCATGTTCAAACCCGCATGGCAGTGGCTCCATAGGAAATGCATTAATGCTAAGAGGTTCTGTCTGTTGAAAATGTAGTTAGTGCCTGCTGTTTTCCTGAGAGGCATGTGGTGCAATGTGGATGGGAGCAGGCAGGCTATCATTGTGAGAGGGAGCATGCTGAATGTGAATCTTGTCTGTTTCTGTGCACATACACATTTAAATGTCTAATGCATTATTTGACACCTGCAGACAGAAAACCCAAAAATGAAAAAAAATGTAATTTGAAAATGTCATTCTCCATTTCAACAAGTATTTAACATCAGGAAGCAAGTTCTTTACTGTAAATTGGTATAGCTGTCTATCTGTCAAATGAAGAAGTACAACCATAATACTGATCTAGCTACACTATGTATCTGTCCTGTATTTGTCATTTTATTATTTTATTTTATTTTATTGCAAGACAATACTTGTTAGTCCATTTGTTAATTCACTAATAGATGCAAAGCACTAAGTATTAATCGCAAAGGCATTGTATTTCAATCATTTAATCAAAGAGAATAAATGAGCACAATGTATTACTCAGGTGTATGAGTAAGATACCATTACTCCTGACAAGGTGATTCTTGAAGCAATCCCCCTGTCTCACAGTGTTCTTTCATGTTATCCCAGGAGTGGAGATGTTGTCAACTTGATTACGATAAAGCATGAATAAATACACTTGGCACCCTTGTCATTTTACTCCAGATAGATATCTTTCACCAGAGGAAGAGTTCTGGCCTCAGATTCCCTCAGGATCTACACTCTCTGCTTTCAGTTTCTGTATTTTTGTTCCTATAAAAAAAAACTATTAAAAGCTGGCGAAAAACATGCAACAAATCATTCTCCTCTGTGCTCTTTATCAAGCGAGATATCTATTGTATTTAAATGCTAAGCTGCTCTGTCACTATGTGCATTTTGCATGCGTACGTTATGGGATGTCATGACTGTTTGCTTGAGAGCACCTGCAAGGTCAGTTTATTGATAGAAAAACCTCCATTCAAATGTAATTTAAATCCAAATATTTTCTGCTATGCAATGAGCGCTGTCTGTTTTGTTTTTAAAAACAACAAACTGTGGTCCGCATTTGCACTCCCAATCTGTATTGTTGAGCCCACGTTGTTGGGTAACTTGCAAGTGTTTTTATATTCTGGTGCTCATGTGGATCTGCGGACCACATATTTGAATCCCTGCACGTAGTGTATCTATCTACGGGATGAGCTTGTAACCTATACTGTGATTGAATAAATGTATGAACTCCAGTAAATATTGTGCCTGCCATCCCTCCAGGGTCACATCACACTGACGACTCGACCTGAAAAATAAAATATTACAGCAGCGCTGTACCGCTACTGCAGATAGAGCAGAGCTAGATTACCTGGCTAAAATCGCTCTGTACTGTCCATTACATTTAGGCGGTGGTGAATTATGAATTTATATTATGCTGTGTGCTGTGATGGATATATACATGGCAAAGGATATGGTTTTCTGACCTCTGACAGACAGTTTAGCACCAGCAGTAATGTGATTCTCAGACGGCTGTAATGAAATAAATAATAACTGTATTCTGTACCTGTGAATATATTGGCTCGCGGTCACTGAGAGGTCATTGAGAGGGTTCTGTACCATATATTTTGGGTGCCTTGGTTTACAACTGTATACGTTTGGTTTGTTGTCAATGGTTGAGTGACATTTTTCCCCCTTTGTTTTTTCTGCTATCTGCAGTGATGTCAATCAGTATTTAATCACTTGTTTATTTATTAAGGCAGACCTCCTTCACCACTGCTCCCTCGATCAATGCAACTCAGAGGAAAATACATCATCAAAATGCATTTGGTCTCAATCCAATCGGGGTCAGTCATGTTGCCAACACGCCGTCCTTCAGAGAGCTCTCTCTCCACAGCTTTACTGGCCAGAGGCACTGACCCATGAACAGCTGAGCTGGGAGCCAAACAAACAGCCCTCCACGTATGATACAATGAATGTACACATTACTGGCAGACTGAGGAAGAATACGCAAGTGCAGTCTCTGCGAGGCAAGCAGCAGCACTGCGGTTCTGTAACACATTTGAAAGTCACATTTAGATGAATGAGAAGAGCAAATACCGGAGCAATTTAATATGTTCAGAGCCTCTGCTAGCCAAAGCATGCTCCTACTCCTTCCTGGGTTTGTGAACTGTAACTTTGACAGACAGAATTATCTACTTATTGGTCTCTGTCTTTGCAATGCATTCACAACATGGAGTGCTGCCCGGTCTTTGAAAAAAAAAAATAAATAAAAAATCGAGTGGGTCGGAAAAAGCACCACAGTGCCACTTAGAGGCTGTAGCTGGTATTGACCAAGGGGACTCGTACAGTCGAGCATGTGCTACTCCAGACTGTGAGAATCCAGCTTTGTGATTGCTAATTTACAGCTATTTACTTAGAACGTGCTTTTTCTGGCTTGAGAAGATCAGTGTTTATCTCGCAGATGCAACTGTTAGTGAGAATGCAAAGCAAAGGATTTCATAGACAGAGGTAATTGCAGTGTTGCATATCTTTGAAACATCTAAACAATCTTAATTAAGGCTTCAATCAGCAGAGTGACTGCCAAGAAAGATATTCTTTAATATATTACATGCCAATGCATTGAAACCTAATTACCTTTCATGTGCCTTATTTTACAGACATGAAGGTGTAGTAGTATCAGACAGACAGTGAAAGTCTGCTTGGCTGTTATTTTAGTGTGGGCATGTGGGGTCCTAAGGCTTATGGATAGAGATAGTTGGGGTTGGGTTTAGGGTTTGAGTTACGGTTGGGGGTCGGGGATTGAGGTTGGGCTGGGGTTAGAGTTTAGGTTGTGGTTGGGGCTAGTGCTAGTGCAAGGGTAAAGCAGTAAAGCTTTGAACCCCACTGAGTATTTGGGGAAATGTATAACATTAGCTTCTAAGTACTTACAAGTCAGTTATGAACATTGTTACTACAGTTTATAACTTACTCAATAATGCCTTATTCCTGCTCTTTGCATGATATATTCTGTAACTGCAGTATGTATAGTCCAT
>CM060265.1:29530159-29549735 GCA_030684275.1 Acipenser oxyrinchus oxyrinchus
TAATAATTATTTATTTTATAATTAGCAGTGTGGACTATAAACCCACAGATTAAATGCATGACGTATCAGAGGAGTGGCAGACCACCTTTTTTCTTCTTTATATCCATATGACCTTTTCTGGTTTTAATAATTTTTTTTTTCTGTAAAGCCTTTAATCTGTGCTTGGACATTTGCAGTGTAGATGGGTTGTGTTTGTGCTTTCAAATCCTTGTGGCTTTTACCTTAATCTTCATTTTCTGAAGTAGCCAGGCAGCTGTTAGGATCCCCAGCTCTCAACACACGCAAGTCCTCACACATCTACCTCATGTGAAGCCATCCAGTTTCCTATTAGAACTGTTCCACATCATTGCAGTTTCATTTGTGGAAAAGCAGACAGTATCTCAGATGAACCAGCAGGGTGTGTGTGTTACATCATACTACTGTATGTTGTAGATGTAAGAAATGCACATTGCTCTTACACCCACTGGTGAGACACATGCTACTGGTTTGCTCTGGTGTACCTAATGTACTTGGAACTTAGACATGATTCTGAGAGCTCTTGAGACAACCAGGGTGCTTGAACTCAATTTGTCCCCCCCAGTCTCCTGTTGGACCCAACAAAGTGCTATTTTTAGGTCAAATGTCTTGCCCCTTTTGACCATTTGAAGCACTTTTTAAAATTATTTTATTTTTTTTGTAACATAAATATATATATATATATTCTTTTCTAAAACATTAAAAACTGTCTCTTGCATTTTAGCCCTCGCACTCTTTAATTCTAAGTGTAGGCAGAAGCAGATGGGTCAGAAGTTGTGATGGCAGACCCAACACATTCACTAAAGAGTTAGTCTCTGCCTGTTTTCTGGCTTGTGCGGTTGCCTTGTGTTTTACTGTGTCTTTACAGTATGGACTATACTGTACAATAACTCTGAAATACTAAGTCTGGACCACTGTAACTTTGAGAATGGCTGGGTAGTCTGTACACTGTATTTAAGTTGATGACTGACAAGTATTTAAATTCTACTTTAGCAGCTAAATAAGAGAAATGGTTGTTGTTGGGGAAGTGCCTGTACTATTTGTGTAAAGGTTAAAAAACATATATGAATGTTTTAAAGAGCCAATCAAGTGTCTAATTACTTGATTTGTTTTCTTTTCTCGTTTCTGTTAACCCTTTACTGCCCAGGGTATGTTCCCATACCTATTTGAATGCCTATGTTCCCAATGTCAAAGGGTTAAAATGTGCATGGTGCCTCTCTAAAGCAGGCACCCTGTTATGCTCTCTTTGAGAGCAAGGGAGCCCAGTCACACCCCTAGGATTGACATTGTGTGAAGCTTGACTCCTGCACAGTATTGCATTGCATACCTCCACATACCCTCAACCAATGCAGGCAATCAGCTGCAGAGTCACTTACAAACACGTCTCACCTGAAAGACGGAACACAAGGAGGTTAAGTGACTTGCTCAGGGTCACACAATGAGTCAGTGGCTGAGGTGGGATTTGAATCGGGACCTCCTGGTTATAAGACCTTTTCTTTAACCACTGGACCACACAGCCTCCTATGAGAAGATGTACAGTGTTGTGCGTACATTTAACATCCAACACCAGTGTATCTTAGAAGAATCTGTTTACACAGTGTTTCCCTACAGCAATTAATACAAGTATTTATACAATTACGTAGGCCATTTTAAGTTGTGTACCAGAATTTATCCATCAGATTCTAGTCATATCCGTACTTAATTTCTGTAAACGAGAATGGGACAGTGGTCTGGATTAAATCAAAATGATGCAGGATCCATCGCCATTATAATAGCTATAACGGCACCATAAACAAAGCCCATGTGTTTCCATTGCTTTATTATATGGTCTCTTGATGGTGGTGTTCTTAACATACCCTTACAAATACCCATTTGTGACCAGAAAGAATCACAGAGGTTCTTGTAACTTATAGATGCCTGTCTGTACTGTGAAGCAAATAGTGAACAATGGTAAACAGTTGTTATTATTATTATTATTATTATTATTATTATTATTATTATTATTATTAATTTTACAGAAACACCATTTCAGTACAATAGTACATCTGCTGTAGGTTGTTCAAACTGTTAACAATTTGTTTTGTGTAAATTGTTTATAGCCATTATATTTTTAATTGTTTTGTGTGAATGTCGTGACTCTATCGCTTTACTACACTGTGGCCATACCATGTCCTTCCCTGGTCTGTGTATTACTGGCAGTGTTTGCTGTGGGATCCATTTTAGGATCTGAATCATTCCTACTTCTAATCATTGTACTGCTTTACATTTTCTGCAATAAAACATTCATGAAATAAATCTACAGTGTCTGAGTCTTGAGACTAACTTCGCTTTTACAATTCAAGCACGGAGCAATGTTGTCAAGTAATGATCGCAATACAGGTAGACTCTAGAATGAAGTGGCTTACAGATTTAGAAAAATGAAGGCACGGGTAAGCACTCATCATCAATACCTACTTTGAATCATTCTGGATTCTCATTTGAAATACAATGATATACTAACCAATCGGTCTGTGCAGATTTCTCCATTGACCCTTCTTCTACACTGATAAGTGTTCGGCCCTCTCTGAAGAGACAGTGAGCTGTGTGGACCGCAGCATGACTTTATCACAGCCTCTGCTCCCCACTGCGGTGGCTTGACCTATTGTTCAAAGAGTTGCCCTCATTAAATTTTCAAAGCTTCCCACTGCCCCTGATTAAAGAGGCATTGAACTGCGGCGTAGATGAAATGGGAAAGCTAGTGCAATTGTACAAATGAAGGGTCTGAGTGTGTGGTTGAAATAAGGGTTATGTAAGTTCATGAACAGAGAATGGGCCACAATAACAAGCCACTGGTCTGGCTAAAACCAGTCCAGAGTGAACAGAACAAAGGTTGAGTGAGAAGGGGAGGAGGAGCATAGCAACTGTTTAACAACCAATCATTGCTCAACGCCTATAGAAATAACCAGTTAGCTTTAGTGCACACAAGGGCTTTGCCCTAGACTGGGAGCTGTAGCCTATCAATACACTGATCCGAGATATATTTCTCGGGCTATTCGGGAGATTCAAGAGGACATCCTTCACTCCTATTCCCAGTTCAGGCTGATATCGCACACCTTATTCTGAAACTGTATTTAAACTAGCTGACCAGGATATTCCGTCTAGGAATATATTTGCAATAACTGTATTTCCGTATTGGCAATAATCAACGGAGGCTACTGTTTGATAAATGTACGCTTTAATAAATCACTTCGATTGACTTTACGCACGGTTGTCGCGTTGTATTAATACGTTTGTTGTTATCACTGTGAAAATGATATCACGTGGTTCTATTCTACCAATGATATTGTGTGGCTCTAGTCTACCAATTTCCCCAGTGGTACTGAACCATCAGTAACAATTTCTGATTCTCGTTCCCCAGTTATTTTAATCTACTGTATTTAACCTCCTTGCCCTTATTACCTGAAGGCATCTGTGGAAGCAGTGTGCAGAATATACCCATGTACTGTAGGTTTTATAGATACTGAAGGGATATGCAGGAGGTTTAGAACAGCACTTAAATTGTGTCCTGGCAACGGAAATCGGAACAGAAGGCAATCAGGATTTATTAGACAAACACCTTTTTGCGCAGCAAAATAATAAATAAAATTTAAAAAACTGTATAAAATAAAAAAAATGTTAGTGAATTACTGTTTTATTCTAAATGTTTTCCTGTGGGAAATTATGAGCAAATATATTTGAATGACTTCTGCCTGTGCAGTATCTAAACTATCGACGATAAATACAGTGTGGCCAAATAGAAATGGTCTATTGTTATACCTGATACAAACACCAGAGGGAGCTGGCAGAACTCAGAATAATGTGTGGCGCAGCAGCTGGTACAGCAGCAGGCTGAGGCAGCAGAGTCACACAGCTGAGCTTCCCAGTTCAAACTCACCATCTGAGAGTGGCAAAGATCTAAGCTCTCTTTGTCGATTACTTCCCATAAGATGCAGTAACACAAAGTTGAGAAGTGGCTTTGAATATGTTTTTGAATATGTTTTGGAGCATGCATTATAAAAATATTTGTAATTTTACTTGAGAGCACTGGCTGGCAGTAGTAAAAGCCTATTGATTAGTCCGAGGAGGGTCTTTCACCACACTGAAGAAAGGCACTGGAGCAGGTGCAGCCCTCCTTTCTTATGCATCAGATGTGCATCTGCTCTGTAGATAGGAACAGCAGTTCGTTGCCTTTATGTTTGAAATCTACTGAGACTGCTCATCACCGGTTTATTTTAATCATTGCTACAGAACCTTGTGAAAGTCTTGTGAGTTTGAATTCTATTACCTAACCTGATGTACAACACAGGACCTTGCTGGTTGTCATCCTGGCTCTTTGTCTTTGCAAGTGTGTTGCCCCGCCCACAGTGCTAAGTTCTGTTCTCAAAACACAGGTCTGCACGACATCACTAGTTCTGTCAGTGTGTGATGTCATTAGCCCTACAAACCACCACCAAAATGCTTTAATGGCAAGTGGAGACTGCTACTCAACTCGTAAAAATCTAAATAAATGTGTTTGCTTGCTGGCACCCACACAAATACAGGGATGCTACTGGTCACACACCGGTACCTTTGTACAGCTCCAAATCTCAAATTCCTCTGCAACGTTTCTCTGATAGTTTGAAGGCAATCGAGGCTCAGCCCATACCCGATTCACAGGAAGAAGCATGTGTTGTGCAGTGCGACTAGATGTGTTCCCAATAAAAGCCTGAATCCCGGAACTCAGTCATTCTCACTGTTTCTTTGTCTGTCGCGCTTCCCAGGGTTAAAGGTCAACAGCCTCAGCCTTAGAGACAGATTCAACTGCATGCAAAGGCCACTCTTGAGTCCCCACTGGAGATGACCCTGCTCTCACAGCCGCACCGCATGATAGCACAGAGCAATCAAATCAAATGATCTTTTATAGAAGAAAACACATTAAAGCCAACCAGTATTGTCGGAATAAAGCCAGAAAAATATATTTCCTCTAGAAAAATGTCCATAGGTGTGCAGTGTGTGTGTGTTCATCAGAGGTTTTTAACAGAGTGGGGTTTCGTTGCATGTTCTTCTTAAAGAGCATCACCTATCACCTCCACCACACAACACCCCCCGTCCTCCTCAAATGTATTGTGTATTTCAATAAGGTACTGTACTGCATGCTATGTGTTTGGAAGCACCTGCCACCTGAGCTCCTACTTGCCTGACACTGAAAGTGACTTGCACCAGGGAGATGCATCTGTTCTGTTATTTTGCACAATGCATGTCAGGGATTCCATCTCCTTGGCAAGTCATTAAGTTATGACACACCCCAGGCGAGCTCTGATCCTGTTGATCAGCTGTGTAACAGATGCACAGTATGTGCATGAAATGAGTCATTACAAGTAAAGAAAGCAGATCATAGTGCCAGTATTAAAGGACATGCCCCTTTACTGCAGATAATCAAATCAGGCTATTCAAATAAAATATAGATACAGCTTGTATCGACTGCGGGTTTAAGTTACAGGACGGTGGACTGTTTATAATAATAATATTACAAAACTAGCTTTAGCAAGTAAACTGGCTGGGTGTGCAAGCTTAATGTATGTTGTGATCATTTCTCATTGAAAATTACAGTTACCTACAGCATATACATTTATTACTACAGTTTTATTTTGCATAATTGCATGCATATATTGTGAGCTAATGCAAAATAATGAAATGTATCATTTTACAGCACACGCCAGGACAGAATACTTTTACATACAACACCTTAGCCACCTATTTTCAAAGAACATCAGCAGTACATAATCACCAGAGCATTCAATAATGTAATGAATACAGAGCAAACTGTATCTACTGTGTACTAAGATGTGTGTGTGTGTGTCTGCTCACAATGCATCTTAAATGGAGATGTGTTAAGGGGTTCAAATAAGCCAAATAAATATCTCCTCAAATTCCTATTTCCACATTCAAATTCAGCAAGCTGACTAGATTAACTCAGCGTACAACAGGAGAGCAAGATGTCTCTCTCTCTCTCTCTCTCTCTCTCTCTCTCTCTCTCTCTCTCTCTCTCGCCACACACGCACTCTCTTTAACTGTAATAAAAATATGATCTTGTACCCTGTCGAGAGTATGTGTGTGTATATATATATATATATAGTATTGTATAAGCGCATCTTTGCCAGTGTGTGTGTTGGGAAATTGGGAAATGCACACTCCCTTCTGTGTGGGAGGGTGTATTTCTATAGCCTACCAAGGAGATGAGATTAGTCATGTCTCAGGCGGGTAACCCCTTTAAATAAGGCTATAATATGATTCATGTATCCAGGGTTGTTAGGGTGTTTGTGTGTGTGTTCCTTGGCTTTATATTATTCTAATTACGTGATGTAATAGATGCCCCTGTTATATAATTCTTTAATCCCTGTGCTCCTGCAATTGACTAATAGGCTTTCTGTCTCTCTTTCTCTCACTGCTCCACTGTAGAATGGAAAGCCATTGGGTACAGAACAACTATATATAATCTACAATTAATATAGCAATAGATTTGTATCTCTCTCTCTCTCTCTCTCTCTCTCTCTCTCTCTCTCTCTCTCTCTCTCTCTCTCTCTCTTATATATATATATATATATATATATATATATATATATATATATATATATATACCTGAGAAAGAACCTGTGAATTGAAAATGGGTGGGTTTGAAAGACAGATAGGGGGACAGTTTGTGCATATTTTCCTGGAGAGTACGAAAAATATGTTTAAAAAAAAAACATAAAGGGAGGGTGTGGATAGCAGCTGCAGTGTCGATGCCTGATTGCTGGATTCGTGCTGATGAAATCCTCATCCTGGTTCGTTATAGGGTGCGGGTCTATAGGGAGAAGCTCATTGCAATATTAACCAGGCACAGTCACACTGTGGCATTATATATAGGCTAATATCTTCGAGAAATCAATGGCAGAATCACTGTGATTCTCTTTACTGAAACACGAGAGGGGATATAGCTATTGGTTAACAAAAAAAATAGAAAGGCCCGTATGTGATGGTATTCTGAGCTTCATTTAGCTTTGACGTTATATTCCAGTCTGCTGTAGTAAAAGAAGAAATTGTTTATTTAAAAAAAGAAAGAAAAAGGTAAGTGTGTAGTTTTTTTTTAAAAATTATTTTATTTACCTTACATGTGTCTTTCTGGACAAGAAAGCAGCGTTTAATACATCTTAAGAGACGTTGTTGTTGTTATTGTTGTTGTTTTAACAAAAATGTTAATGTTATAGTAGCGAATAACTGGTATGACATGTTCCCTGTATTCAGAATGAAAAAGATACGTGTTGCCAGCAAATTAAATATATACAATAACACGATGTATTGCTTGAAAAATACTTTTTTAAAACTCAACATAGAAAACGAGGTCATAATCTACGAATTAAAAAATTGTAAAAAATAAAATAAAATAAAAAAGACAGGTGACATGCAGTTGTAGTTATGTATATCGGTACCGTTGTTAATATTACTGTCAATGATAGCCCTTCATCCCATTTGATGTTAATGCAATTGTTCCACCATCCATTGACCTTATTTTTTTATCAAGATGTTTGGTTGTTTATTATGAGTTTTGGGTGTTTATTCATAATGCAATGGCATACGGGCAGCCTCAAGTGGATTCAATCAAAGGAAAGCAGAGTGGGTTAATAAATACACCCGAGGCGGCGTGCCCCCGGTGATCTGTGTTAGTTACAATGGTGACAATTTGGGCAACGCACACATAATTAACCCGTACAAACTCGCCTATGCTCATTCGAGTTCTTCATTCGTTTGGTTTGCTAGCAAGGTTATATTTCTGATTCCATGAGAAAGCAGAGCTGGGGGAGGGCGCGTTTTCTGCGGTTTTAGTGGCTTGTAGAATAATGATAGAGAAGCTACATATATATATATATATATATATATATATATATATATATATATATATATATATATATATACACACACACACATATAAAAGGCTAATAAAAAAGTAAGCTAGTTTTTAAAAAAAAAAACATTAACAAAAAAAGTTTTAACGTTTATTTATTTGCATGTTTTATATCGGAGTCATATTGGATTATTATTAGTAGTAGTGTTATTTAGAATTCTGGGATTCAGAATGGAATTATTCCTTTGCGTATCGAATTGACTGGTGGATTGATTTCACTATGTGTTTTGTAATGATGATTTCCTCCCTACTCATCACAGCCCAGTACTCAAGATGGATGTTTTCATGAAGGGATTTTCCAAGGCTAAAGAAGGGATGGCTGCTGCAGCGGAGAAGACCAAGGAGGGGTCGCAGTGGCTGCTGAAAAACAAAGGAGGGGGTCATGTATGTCGGTAAGAGGACGCAATTGATTTGCATACTTCAGAATAACGGTTCAAATGATATGACTGACACACCGGTCCAGCGATTTAAGGGGCAGTGCACCGTGGAAAAAGAGCAACAGCCCATTCATTTGTGGCATGAAAATAGGCGGAACCTCACGTGGGCTGTTGTTCTCTCGTTCTTTGCTGTGATTGGCTGAGAGATAATGCATTCCATTAAAGTGGGGCTAAGGAGGGTGGTCTGTGGATTTGTATGGATATATATATATATACACACACACACACACACACAGGGATGATCCTCTGATGCCACAGCAGTAGAATTCTCAATTTGGATTGAGAGATCAGGTACTGGAGTATTGCTGGATAATCTTTCCATAAGTGTACATGGACAAGAGGACTTCCAGGGCCTCTGCATGTCATCATGTAGAATCCGGTTCCAGGAAATCCAGTCTGTACAGTGGTGTCCAATTTAAAGATGCATGCAAAATGTTGCAATTTGTGACTTGCTAATATCCCGAAAGAATAGTGACCTGAAATGTAAGACCAGAAGTAATCCAGTGTTTGAAAGCCTATGCTTGCCAGATGCATGACTTCCCCTCACACATGCGTAAACCTCTAAACACACCCTCTATGTAAACTTTTGCCTGTTGATATTGGATTTATCCACTTGTAAAAATCTCCTCCTAAGCTCAATGAAGCATTCGGATGAAGAACCATGATGTGTTCTCCAAACATTTTTAAGATATTTCATTTCTTTTCAAATTGCTTTTGGTTCCAATTGCTTGAAATAATACCCCAAGTTCCATTGTATGCATCATAGTTACCCTTCTGCAGGTGCAGTAGTGGCAGATATCCACTAGGAGGCATATATACAAAAAGGAGCTTTATTAGAACCAGATTCATGGCTTAGCACAATCTTGTTTGTTCAGTCCAGCTGTTTTATGCTTTTAAAACACTGTAGCAGGGTCACCTTAATGTGAAACCTAACAATGGGAAAGTGATATTTGAGTGGTTTGTAGGGTCTCCTATAAAACATGGCTCTTAGATAACACAATTATAATACAGTACAGTGTGTTGTAAGTTTCTGGCTGACCCAGTTGGCAGAGTTTCAGAAGATATATATGCAGTCTAATCAAATGCCCAGAGGTGGAAGCTGTACAGTGAAGTAAGTGCATTGTCCCGGAGTATGGCTGTACATTGCAAATTTGTTTACACACTGTCTAATCAAGACACATGAGCCAGGTGCAGAGTGAAGACTAATGGATTTCTGTGTGTTTGTGTACACTGGAAAAAAAAACTGAACATGAAAGGCAGCCCATTCTCCAGCGAGAGCCATTCTGAGTAAACAAAAGCAGGGTTATCGATTCAATTCATCTGAATTAAAAATAGGATGAACCTTGGTATTAGATTAACGTTTCTAGAAGCACACTAGAGAAACACAAGTTCCTGTTCGAGTTTGGACAAAGGGTCCTTGTCTTTTTATGATTTACACAGTGCTCGCGTTCGGATACAGCACAGTTTAAATGAATGAAATACCCAGGCTGGATGGAACGATTGTTTTATTGGCTTGACTTGCATCCTACATTATTCCTCAGTCCAGTTGTCAAACCAGTTATGCTACATAAAAACATAAATCAATAATAGCAGACAGTGATGGTGTTTCAACGCAAAGGCTCCATGTGAACCCTTTACAGTAGCTAGAGAGCTGTGGGGTGGTAACAGCCTCCACAAACCAAGAATAGATTCACTTAAAGGAAGACCTTCAAAAGAAAGAGAGCACAGAGAGACAAGGTGGGTTTGAATGCGGTTCTCAGTGGAGAGCACAGAGAGACAGGGTGTGTTTGAATGCAGTTCTCAGTGGAGAGCACAGACAGGGTGGGTTTGAATGCAGTTCTTAGTGGAGAGCACAGAGAGACGGTGTGTTTGAATGCGGTTCTCAGTGGAGAGCACAGAGAGACAGGGTGTGTTTGAATGCAGTTCTCAGTGAAGAGCACAGAGAGACACGGTGTGTTTGAATGCAGTTCTTAGTGGAGAGCACAGAGAGACAGGGTGTGTTTGAATGCAGTTCTCAGTGAAGAGCACAGAGAGACAGGGTGTGTTTGAATGCAGTTCTCAATTACAGTGCGATTGTTATGGCTTTATGTATTTTTATATTAACTTTGATTCATGACAGATACAGACTACATTTCTGAAATGGAGAACAGCTAATGTGATCTGCATGCTTTATTTAAAAAAAATACTCTCTTTATATGTTTCTAATACAATTTAGTCTATTTCTGATAACTTAATAAGTCGTGTATAGAGTATCTCATATCACAGTTCGACCAGCTTTGCAGACCTCTCGCCCAAACTGCATGAGATGACATCTCTTAATCAATAAGAGACACCAAACACACAACATACAGTATCCACATACAACCTAGAGCCACGTTTGGTGGATATTTAATGTTGTGGTTCTGTTGCAATAGCCTGGGAAAAGATGGAGGACTGCTCAGCATGGTATTTTGCGCCTGTATAAGACTTGGCCCACATTGTGATTATAAGTATCCAATGTGTCCACGGTGTGGGTGCAGTGTAGCTGAGCAGCTTCTGTTACGGTGCGCTGGTTACTGTATTGCTTTTACTGCACTTCTACCTCAGGGGGTTTCACGAGGCTGGAATTGAAGATGGCTGAGTAGTATAAGATGCCTTCATTACCAGTAGTGGAGTTTGGAAGCTGCTCGGTAGCTGTCGCCATGCATTTGTCGGTTAGTGATGTGTAGCATGAAAGAGGCCCTGCAGGTTCTGTGACCCAGAAGAAGTTAGTCAGGCAGTCTCAGATGCTGGCTACGGGCGCTGGAGAGAGCAGATGCAAGCTGAGCAGAAAAAGGTAAAGCACGGTGGGGTGGGGCAGGTTTGAGCAGGTTGGGGTTGGGGTTGGGGTTGGGGTTGGGGTTGGGGTTGGGGTTGGCGGGGTCGGGTGGGGGTGGAGTGTGGTGGGGTGGAGTGGGTGGGGGGGGTTGAGTGGGGTGGGGCGGGGTTGAGCATGGTTGGGTGGGGCGGGGTTGAGCGTGGTGGGGTGGTGTTGAGCATGGTTGGGTGGGGTGGTGTTGGGTTGGGTTGGTTGGGTGGGGTTGAGTGTGGTGGGGTGGGCAACGAAGGTCAGAAATGTGTGTCAGAAAATCCATTGTATTTGAATGTTTTTTTCTGTTTATATTTCTGTTTACAGTTTTGTTAATATAATTACAAAAAAATGTTCTTTTTGTCTTCATTGCATCTTGTTAACAAGTCAGCATTTTCACCGTCCTGTAATCTGCTGTTTCTCTGCATAATAACATTACTAAGGCACTTTTCGATCATTTTTGCATGGCAATGGCAATAGTGGCACTCTTTATCCTAACACAGTTAAAAACACAGCCAGCACCCTGCAGTTATTCATCCCATTCAAATGACTTTAGCGGCTGTTAAAATGCATGTTTTTATGGGTAGACGGTAGACCAATAACAAAGACTTAAATTGTTTAACAAGAAAGCAATTGAAACTGGAAATGCATCAAAAGCTGGTTGTACAGTCCAGTGATGTAATACTGCAGTTTAACACAAGAATAGGCCACTGCAAATCCTTGGTTATTACTCCAGTGGTAAAGGCTTTGTAACAGTGTTGGATAAAGTATAGTGCAGCTCCCTAGGTTTATGGGGGTGGAATAAGTCCTCTTTTCGTGGTCTCTAGTTTAACGCTTGTTCAAAGATGAGTTGGAGTAGCTATTTGGCATAGCTACTCCCCCAACCCCCTTTCTATGTGAGTGTTAAACCAGAGAGACTGAGCAAGCTCACTGGGCTTGAGCGAAGTGACAGGAATAAATGCTGTAATTTTCTCTTTTGGGAGCAGTGCTGTTGAAAACCATTTGCTGTGGTCACATGCTTGCAGATTCCAATTAACTAACCCTTGCAGAGAGCCCTGGCGCATTCTCTATGGTCAAAAACCAGAAAGTCACGGAAAAGAGATTACTTTACTCATTCACAAATGACCCAATCAGTATATTTAAAGCAACTTTCATTCGGGGAAGTAAAGTCTGGCTTGTTAATTAATGGAGACAGGGTTTCCTTTCATTTGGTGTTAGCAGTAAAACAAGTTCAGCTGAAAGCACTTGGGTTATACCACTGGGAGCTGGTGCTGTAGATGCATGTTGCATGCTGTGTAATTGGCGTTGCAGTACAGCTTCAACAGATTGTGACCTTTGTGGGTGAGTGAGACTACATGTTTAAAAGTGTAATAAATACTGGCAAATACAGTCCCTAGGTTTCTCTGTGACCAAAACTTGATTATCCAAAACTCCTGATTACCCAAACCCATTTCACCTGTAATCCATTTGTACACATTCTCAATATAACCTTGGGAATCCAAAACACCCAGTTTGATCCGAACACCCTTTGTGTTGGTGCTACAGCGGGCTCCCTGTTGGTTTTCTTAGTACTCTAAGCCAGTTGTGTGTTTCCATGTAAGGGTGGTTTGGGATACAGTGGATCCTAATGAATGAATGGCATATGTAACCTGTGGGTTCTTTCAGGGGTTTTCTTTGTTATTTTCATTCAAACTGGCAGGCACAGGACACCCCTGTGGCAAAGGAGTCCAGTACATGTTATAAACAGTTTAATTGAATAGCAGAAAAAGAAACTGGTTTTATATCCATTCCACTAAGACAGTGCTTAAGGAGAATCATAGAAGAAATAAGTGAGATCATTAGAATGAGCAGAAACCATGTTAGTTTGTGTTTAGTGCAACATCCCACAATGTGCCCCAAGCTGGGTTTTGTCAGCGTTGCTTTGCATTTGGTGAACAAGCCACTAAAGATGATTTCAGTATCCACATTACCATTGCTTCAGTGTTGCTGACTTTCTGTGTGTCAGATGAAGGATCTTTCTCGTTGTCAGTGGAGACATGCTGAGCATTCCACTCCAGACACCTGCTTCATGTATCACATGAGCGAATGGGAAGATGAATAATTAATATGCAAATGATGCTGAAATCTGCTTATTCCACAGGTAGAACAAACCTGGTATGTATGAGTTCATCTGACACCTTCCTCCCTCGTTTATTCCACATATATGGTGGCTATTTAAGGAGGTAATGGCATATATTTCAGGTAGCTGCAACCATAATGTAGCATGGCCACCTTAATTCACGCACATCACTGGTAATTCTACTGACAAAATGTTAGCGTTCTTAATGATAACAGGAAGAAACCTATTAAATGTAAAACAAGACTCTCAGCATTTGCAACTCAATATTCCATGTTCTGAGTTCTGTTTTAAAGGTCATCCTGTTTTCATCTATACAGTAGATCCATCACTTTCAGCTCCAGAGCAGTTAAAATGCAGACATGTAGAAATACTAAAAGAAACTACAGTTCAGCCTGACTACATTATGCAGTGAATGCCCTTTAACTGCATCTGTTTCTTTCCCATGAGTGGAGGCATGTACTGGCATTTTCAGTGCAGACACTACTGGAAACATCTGCCCTAGAAACTGTTGCATCACTGTCCGACTCTGCCTGAGTTAACAGCATCACTGTCCCACTCTACCTGAGTTAACAGCATCACTGTTATCTCGGGTAGAGTAAACAGATAACCCGTATTGCATGTCACATCCAACTGCCTCATTATTTTTGTGCAGTCAAGCAAACTGAGCAGCAGAGCTTAATACAGCTTTCTTAATGGAATGAGGTGCGAAGATAGGCTTAAGGAACCGAATCTGTTTAAAGAACAAAGAAGAATTAAGGGGGATTTGATTGAAGTCTTTAAAATCTGAAAAGGAGTTAACATAGTTAAACCAAACCAATACTTGAAGTGCAGTACAGAAACCAGGACCCGAGGACACAGTTGGATATTAAGTGGAGAGAGGCTTAGTACAGAGAGGAGGAGACACTTCTGCACATAGAGAGTGGTGAGGGGGTGGAATGGGTTCCCTACTCATGTTGCTGAGGCAGAATCACTTGGATCCTCTAAGACCCAACTGGGTGGGGTTTTCAGGGAATTGTGGGAACGCACTGTTACAATAATCCTCAGTTGTGCTTCGCATTTCGTTCCCCACCACAATCTTTACAAGAAAATATATAACAACAGTATGTGAGCTGCAAGCTTGTGCACATACTAATGTTTTCTTACAAGTCCTTGCGTCACACATCAAAACTATAGACCACCAACGTTAATAAACTGAGCAGGTGGTGTTTGTTAGTTTAGATTCAAGCTGAAACTGGCCATATTGGAAGGCATGCTTTTTACCAGTCAATGCGGGCGGCCCAGGTTGCCAGTATTGTTCGCTGTCAGCCAATATTCACCCGCGCTCGCTTGTAAACACCAAGTGAAGTGGTATAATCAATCTCATCAGGGCACTGTAAAGAGCTTTTAATAGAGGCATCTTCCAAAGGGTAACGTGCTAAGGCCTTGCATTTGATTTGATTAGTGAGAGTGTAATAGCTGGCACACGTCCTATAGGTAGAGCCAGGAGATTTATACAGTCTGCAGTGCCCCTTCACAAAGCCATCCCCGACATCCATTTATGCAAATGCTTCTGCAAAAACTGCGACCTGTGTTGTTGGTTCAGAAGCTTCAGGTTGGCTATAATGAGCAGCATAAGGTTTGATGAGACTCTGGCAAAACACTGTTCATTTCAAGGTTGACAGACAGGCTCTACATAACAAACTTATTTGAATCAGCCACTGACAGACTGTGCATCCTTGGATAAGTCAGTCCAAGCAAGGGATCAAAGTTTAGAAATTTACAACTGAATAAACTGCATCTATCGATCTATCTGTCTATCTGTCTGTCTGTCTGTCTCTGTCTGTCTGTCTGTCTGTCTGTCTGTCTATCTATCTATCTATCTATCTATCTATCTATCTATCTATCTATGCACAAGACTGGATCAGGTTAAACGCTTTCCTCAAAATCATTAAATTCCTTGATTTGGGTGTGTATTTCACCAGTGCCATGCTGTTATTATAAACTCAATGCAGTAACAATGTTAGGGTCTGTAGGAAAAACCCTACACAATTACAGTTAGGCAAGCTTTATAATACCGTTTTATGCATGCATATCTATAAATAGGACAGGCGTTGTTAAGCTATTAGATGGGACTTCGAAAGAGTATTTTGAGTCGGAGACAAAATAATTGCATAAATAAAACATGAGTGTTATAAATAGACGGTGTTGAGGTCATGTGATTTGAATGTGATTTTTATCTCGACTTGTTGATCATTATCTGGTGTTGAATTATGAGCCACAGTTTTATATGTCATTGATTCACATGCCATGTACAGTATACAGTGCACTGATGTACTCTTTTGCCAATATATCTCTAAATATGCATCATGACTTAATCAGTGGCATGTTATCTGGCTGGATACTGGTTGCTTGTCTGATGATGTATTGCCCATCCCATTATTTACACCCTCTTCTGGCAATCTCCTTGTGGTACGTGCTGTTTTCTGTGCTGCCATCCAGCTGGAGACATTTCAGTCAGCTGTGGTCATGCTGGCTCTAGCTTTGGGAATGATAAAAATGCTCCGATACGACCCAATCCTTCTTCATTTCAGATTCACAGAGCTCTTTACACAGCTCCATAGATGGGGAAGCTCGACCTCCACGTGATCATTACTGTTGGGCCACTCTGTTTCATGGGGGAGGGGTGAGGTGTGATGCAGGGAAGATCCATGGCTTCTTTCCTGGCTGGGGTGGGTACTAATAAACGGACAGTGCCCCTTTCTAATGTGAAACAATTGAGCCGTTCACAGTGTCCAGGTACCCAAGGTATAGAGGCTGCGACTGGCAGTGGGGTCAGATCTCGGACAGCAATCGGTAACAGAGGTCTGATAAAATAGAAATCTATAACATTTTAATTTAAATCTGATTTAGGGGATTTCTTTTTTCATTTATGAATTCTCACCTATACTTAATAGTTTTTGACACCTTTATTGAAGAATGAATATTTGCAATATAGAGAATAGACGTATTCAAATTGAACTGAGTCCACTGTATTCATGTTAAAGGAGTAATACAAATGGCAGGCATTGTGTGGTTCATTGGCAGTTGCATACTGTTGCAAAAAGATATAGATATAAATTTATTTAGAGAGACAGAGACTGGTTTAGCTCATATGAATAGCATTCTTTTATAATGCTAAATGAAGGAAATGTGTATAGAGAGTGAGAGCTGAGAGAAACTATTGTACACCTGTATAAAATGGCATGATCTTGTCTCGGTGAAGCCGACTGTTGCTTCTGCATCACACGGGGTGGAGTCTCTCTGGCAGCCACACAGAGGGGCGGAGTCTGGCAGCCACACAAGGGGTGGAGTCTCTCTGTGTGGTTCTTCTGCGTCACACAGGGGGGCGGAGTCTCTCTGGCAGCCAGGCAGGCTGTGTGGCAGTGACCTCTGCAGCAGTTTGAAGGTGACAGTGAAGGAGCTGGCGAGCCTCCCCCCGCTCGTAGTAAATAAAAACCTGATGTCAGACAGCACTGATGGATGCAGGGCCCCCTCTCTGCAAGGGTGTGCTTTAATGTGTGTTTCTGGGTATAGAGGAGAGCTATAGGCTCTGTTTATGTTCTCAGTCTCCCTCTCAAGGGGGCTTGTTTGTTTGCGGACAGATGGGCTTTCCATAAGGTTTTGTTTCTTTCGCAGCTTCTGATTGCAAGGATTTTGTCTCAGAAAAGGAAAAATGAAACCCTCTATTGGGATGCTTCTGCAGTAAAATGTTCTTTAAAAAACCGAATCTGTATTTTTTAATGTGTTGCATACATTATCTAGCATCATGAAGCATTGCTGCTACTAACATTGTTATTCAGATATTAAAATTCTGAGCATAATCTATTCAATGATCAAAAAGGATGTGATTATACATGATAATCCCAAAGCTCCTTATCACCCCTGGACAGCCTTATCCATCTATATATTTTCATTCATTTTAATAAGTGAGAGTTGAAAATGGTGTGCTTTCTGCAAGCACAGAGTTATCTATAGGTCTAAAACACCTAGATCTCGTTTGCAAACCCCCACCCTTACAAACTGCTACAAAAAAACAAAATACTACTGGAGTGTTCTCCTTTCTCCTGCTTTCTCCTGTCCACCCTTTTAGAAGTTATCCACAATAAGACAGCACATCCAGGGCAGTGTGCAGCTACAATGCAGCAACTGTAATTGAATTGTATTATAATTGCACTATAATGGCCGTAGATAGTGCTAGCGCACAGTATGCTATTGCAGTGACGTTCAAAGGACAGTCTGTTACAAGTTGACAAGATAACAAGAACATTTTCAAAGAAGATTTAAGGAACAGCCAGAAAAAAAGGTAATTAGATGCTTGTGCTACTGTGTGTGTGTGTGTGCGTGCGTGTGTGTGTGCCCTCCGTTTGCTGATGCAGTCTGTCAGCTTGTGTCTTAATCTGAGCCCCCCCCCCCCTTTTTGTCTTTCAGAGTGGTACGATCTGCTTCATCAGTCACAACTCATCCTAGCCTCTTAAATCTCATTAACATCATCATGGCCAACATTAAACCGGTTCATCTTTTTTTAAAGGGGCAGCCTAGAGATTCTCAGAGCAGGTTTAGCCGTGTACTCTGTCACTTTGAGAGTGTAGCTAGCTGTAGGCCATCTGCACTGAAATGGAATGGCTACTTTGCAGAAAAGTCCGGTCCCCTCCTTCAGAGATCTCATTCATCTGGAGCACAGCGAAGATCAATAAACCTTGTCCTGTGGCATTAACAGCCTGGACCACAGCTGCCACCATAGTGAGCAAAATGATGCAGTGTTATATTGAGCTTTATCTTGAGTGTGCTCACTCTGTGTACAGTAAAGAATGCATGCCACATTTTCAAGGAAAGACAGGGTATAAACTAGATGTGAAAAGATGTACTGTATGTATGCTGACCTGTGTAATGCCCTGGTACATAACAATTTGAATGAGAATCTTTACTCTCAATCTTTAGATAATTCTGGTTATTTCATCAAGGTGTTAAAAAGACAGCCCTGTGGTTTAATGATTCTCTCATCTGCACACTGCGCTGCTGCTGTTGTGTGTTTTAAAATCTCAGAAATCTTGTTAACAGCTCAACAGCAGGCATCAGCAGGTAGTAAATGGACACTTTGACTTATTGATCTTTGGAAACCGCTAAGAGGAATACAGATAACCTGTGTGTGTGTGTGTGTGTGTGTGTGTGTGTGTGTGTGTGTGTGTGTGTGTGTGTGTGTGTGTGTGTGTGTGTGTGTGTGTGTGTGTGTGTGTGTGTGTGTGTGTGTGTGTGTGTGTGTGTGTGTGTGTGTGTGTGTGTGTGCGTGCCTGGGTGTGTGTCTCATTACACAGGAAATGCACATAAATGATGCGTGGTGCTTCTGTATTCGAAATTGTGTTTACTTTAAAAGTAGTGTGACATTTTGATGGGTCACAAAGCAAATGAAAGACTGCTACCCTTGGTTTTACACATTACACTGTAGCTCTCTCACTAATCGAGAGTCCTCTTCTGTTTTCAGGGAGCATGACCAAGGAAGGAGTGGTGCACGGTGTCACTTCCGGTAAGTGGAGATATTTTCTAAAGCAATAGAACCCTGGATAGAGGTCATTACTGGATCGCTTCCTGATTGGTGGATGAAAGTTCTCAGTTTTTGTAATGGACAGCTGCTCATGAGACAGCTACCACATTCTGAAATCTATGCTTCAAGTTTACGCTTAAAGGTAAACTAACTTATTTGAGGGGATTCTCAGAACACTAGCAAAGGAAGACTGTATCCAACACCTCCATCTTAGATTACCTTCTTGGTGGGGGTTATATGCTTGCTTACATATGCTTGCTTTCCAAGGAGACAAACTCCACAATTACTGTCTCACAGCTGTGCCCAGCATCACAGCCACAGTGGAGCTGCATGGGTGTGATAGAGCATTTCATTTCTTGAGGGGGGGTTTCCTTTGATCGCACCCCCCGGGGGAGAGAGTCATATGATTTTGGACTGTGAAAGTATGATTCCAGTGAGTGTTCTTGAGAGTGTAGCTTTGAGCTGAAGCATGTCTGCAGCAGTGGACCTGTGCAAGGGCAGGTTTGCAGGTAAAGAAAAAGCTGCACACTGCTAATGTAACAGAACCGGGGGGAGAGCCCTAAAAATACACATTGCATCATTATAAAAGCTGTCATTGTTTTAATACAGTGCAATGCAGTGTTAATGCATGTCTTTCATGGGTATTTTGCATTATTACTGCAAATGTACTGCGTCTTTTTCA